>VKOC01022588.1:0-16270 GCA_009364415.1 Spea multiplicata | reverse complement strand
ATTTCCCGCCAAATATTCAAAGTGCTGTTACGTCACTTCCTGCGCGGCCATCTTGTGGTTGGCGATTACGTAGTCTTCCCATATAAGTTGATGTAGTTTCCGCGGGCGCCACTAGGTGGCGTGAAGAAGAACGCGTCCGGACACCAGAGCCGGACCTGTGCTCCGGCTGAAGCTGCTGGGAACGCGACGTGGATGAGGTAAGTCCTCCTTCAAGCTGCAGCGACTGCCTCCGCTGTGCAGAAGCGGGGGTCTCCCCCTTCTCTGCGGCGGCTGCGTCTGCTGTGCAGAAGCGGGGGGTTTCCCCCTTTTCCGCGGCGGCCGCGTCTGCTGTGCAGAAGCGGGGGGTCTCCCCCTTCTCCGTGGCGGCCGCGTCTGCTGTGCAGAAGCGGGGGGTCTCCCCCTTCTGCGCGGGGACTGAGGTTGCCATGCGGGGGCAGGGGTCTTCCCCTACCTCGCGGCGGCTGCTGCTGCTGTTCAGAAGCGGGGGTCTCCCTCTTCTTCGCGGCAGCTGCCGGATCGAAGCAGGGGGTCTCCCCCTACCTCACGGTGGTTGCCGTTGCCGGCCGGGGGACCCGGTGGATCTCCCTGCCGGTAGCGTGACAGTACCCCTCCTCAAAGGGGCGACCTCAGGGCGACCCCTGCCCGAACCACGCTGCCCTTTAGCATGGGATGAGATGAGGGGCGTGGAAACGAGCTTCAGGAACCCAGGAACGATCCTCTGGGCCAAGTCCTCTCCAATGAACAAGATACTGAAGACTCCCTTGTTGTCTGCGACAGTCCAGGATGGCTTGAGGAATACGCCCGGAAGTCCCCGCGACAGAGGGTCTAGTAGAAAAACGGTTGCAAACCAGCGGCTTCAATAGTGAGACGTGAAAGACTCGAGGGATACGGAGTGTCCTAGGCAGAGAAAGTTCATAAGCAACAGGATTCACCCGACGGACGATCGAAAAGGGACCGATGAAACGAGGCGCCAGCTTCATGCTGGGCACGCGGAGTCGTAGGTATCTCGTAGACAACCAAACGCGGTCCCCAGGAGAATACGCAGGAGTACCGGAACGTCTCTTGTTGGCTTGGAGTTCCTGTCGCCTACCTGCCAGTTCCAGAGCCCTCTGCACCGAAGCCCAGGTGGACTGGATATTAGTCAGTCATTCCTCCAATGCAGGATCAGGAGAATTCGGAAAGGCTCCAGGGAAGGGTTGCAGATGAAGACCGTAAACACAGTAGAAGGCGGACTCTCCCGTAGACTCTTGTACCGCATTGTTCCGAGCAAACTCCGCCAAAGGTAGCAGATCAACCCAATCATCCTGATGTTGGTTGATAAAAATGCGCAGATATTGTTCAAGGTGCTGGTTAGCCCTCTCTGCAGCACCGTTGGACTGTGGGTGATAGGCCGAAGAAAACGCTAATGTAACACCCAATGCTCTCGTGAACTCGCGCCAAAAACGTGCAATAAATTGGGTGCCGCGGTCGGAGACGATCTCGGTGGGTACTCCATGAAGACGGACTATCTCCCGCAAGAATATGTCCGCCAATACTGATGCCGAGGGAAGTTTCCTCAAAGGTATCATGTGTGCCATCTTTGAAAAACGATCAATGATCATCAGAATCACGGTATGCCCCTTAGAGTTGGGCAAGTCCACTATAAAGTCCATGGCAAGGTGAGTCCAGGGCCTTGAAGGACGGGGCAATGGGTGAAGCAACCCAGCAGGGTGTCTCCTGGAGGACTTATTGGCAGCGCACTTGAGACAGGAGCGGACGAACAGGGCAGTATCCTTAGTCCATTCTGGCCACCAAAATGTCCTCGAAACAAGATCCTTGGTACGTGCTAGCCCTGGGTGGCCTGCAGTTCTGGACCCATGAGACAGGCGAAGCACGCGGGTACGGAGGTGCGCGGGAACAAACAGTCTCCCAGCTGGCAAAGAGGCTGGAGCTCGGGCTTGAAAACCAGCGATCCGGTCAAGCAAGGGAGTTCGGCAACGAGTATGTAGAGCAGCAAGGACCTTGGTAGCAGGTATGATGGGCTCGGGCGCACGACCCTCCTCCTCGGGGGGCACATGCATACGGGAGAGAGCGTCCGCCTTGACGTTCTTGGAGCCTGGACGATAAGTCAATACAAACGAGAAGCGGGAAAGAAACAAGGCCCATCTGGCCTGTCGGGGGTTCAGGCACTTGGCAGTCTCTATATACTGTAGATTCTTATGATCTGTCAGAATCAGCGTGGGAACAGGAACACCCTCCAGAAGATAATGCCACTCCTCCAGCGTAAGGATGACAGCCAGAAGTTCTTTGTTCCCAACATCATAGTTCCTCTCCGCCGGGGAGAATGTCCTGGAGAAGTACCCGCAAGGATGGAGAGGACCACTATAGGAGGCCCTCTGTGAAAGAACAGCCCCGACTCCAGATTCAGATGCATCGACCTCCAGAACAAACGGTAACCGAGGATCAGGATGACGTAACACAGGAGCGGTGGTAAACTTGGTCTTGAGTCGAGAAAAAGAGGAAATGGCTTCAGGAGACCACTCCAAGGTGTTGGCCCCTTTTTTAGTAAGGGCCGTCAGGGGAGCTGCGACCTTGGAGTAGTCACGGATGAAACGTCTATAATAATTAGCAAACCCCAAAAAACGCTGCAGGGGTTTTAGGCCCAGTGGTTGAGGCCAGTCTCTGATGGCCTGTACTTTGGATGGGTCCATCTCAAAGCCTGAGGGCGTAATAACGTATCCTAGAAATGTCACCCTCTGGATCTCAAATTCACATTTCTCGAGTTTTGCGTATAGTCCATGGAGCCGTAGTCGGGACAAAACGCGCGTAACATGGGTGCGGTGTGACTGCAAATCGGAAGAGTATATCAGAATGTCATCGAGGTACACCACCACAAACTGTTGAAGAAAGTCTCGAAGGCAATCATTAATGAACTCCTGGAAGACCGCCGGGGCGTTGCATAGCCCAAACGGCATAACGGTATATTCATAATGTCCTGAACGAGTATTGAAGGCGGTCTTCCATTCATCGTCAGCACGGATTCGGACAAGATTGTACGCTCCCCGGAGATCCAGCTTGGTGTAGATAGTAGCCCCACGTAGCCTGTCGAAAAGTTCGGAAATTAGTGGAATAGGGTAAGTGCTGCGCCTGGTAATCTTGTTCAGACCCCGATAATCGATGCATGGACGAAGTTCCCCACTCTTCTTCTTCACGAAGAAGAACCCTGCACCAGCGGGTGATACAGACCGGCGGATAAATCCTCGGCGAAGATTCTCCTCTATGTACGATTCCATAGCTTGGGTCTCCGGAATGGAGAGTGGGTAAACCCGCCCCCGGGGTGGCATGGTCCAAGGGAGCAAGTCAATCGGGCAATCGTACGGTCTGTGTGGTGGTAGTTTCTCAGCCTCTTTCTTATCGAATACGTCCGCGAAGTCCTGGTACTGTTCAGGCAGAGAAGAGGTCTCCCTCGAAGAGGCTGTAACCGTGGCATGCTTTAGAGGAGGCAATGTGCCTTACAGGACGCACTCCAGGCCGTGATCTGAGTCGTAGTCCAATCAATAGCAGGATTATGTACCTGTAACCACGGAAATCCCAATATAACGGGAATGGAGGGCGAGCGGATGACGAGTAGTTGTAAACGTTCCTTGTGTACAATCCCGACGGCAAGGTTGAGTGGAGCTGTAGAGCGAGAAATCTGATCAGGACGAAGCGGTCTGCCATCAATAGCCTCAATAGCTAACAGTACGGGCAGGGATAGGGTGGGAATGCGTTGCTGCTCACAAAACACTGAATCAATAAAGTTGCCGGCAGCGCCGGGAATCCAGGAAAGCCTCAGTGTCAACGAATCCAGAATCCCAGACCAGACGGACCGGAACAGTCATGCGGGTAGTGAACAGGTTAGGGGAATAGTTCACCACACCTATGGTAGGTTCCTCTGGCCTACCTAGGTGCGGGCGTTTCCCGGCCTGCTAGGACAGTGTCCGATAAAGTGACCCGAGAGTCCACAGTAAAAGCATAATCCCTCCCGTCTCCGCCTGTTCCTCTCTCGTTCAGAGAGCCGAGTGGCTCCCAACTGCATGGGTTCCTCAGATGGTTCGTTCGAGGGATCGGCAGAAGAAAACTGTGGCAAGAAGCGTGTAGTAGATCTCTCACCCTTGTCACGTAACTTCAAACTCTCCCGTTGTGCTTGCCTTTGGCGGAGACGCAGATCAATTTGGGAAATATACGAAATCACGGAGTCTAGTTCTGTGGGCAAATCTCTGGCAGTAGTCTCGTCCTTGAGGGTCTCAGAAAGTCCATTCAGGAAGGCAGCCACTAATGCCTCATTAGTCCAGTTCACCTCTCCCATCAGGGTCCGGAACTCTATAGCGTACTCCAGAAGCGGACGGGAACCCTGAGGGATGGTAAAGAGCGAATTAGAAGCAGTGGCCCTTCTACCCGGAGTATCAAATGCGGCACGTAGACTGGAAACAAATTCAGCATAGGAGCGCACTGTAGAGACGTTCCTCTCCCAAAGCGGTGAAGCCCATGCCAAGGCTTTATCCGTAAGGAGTGAAATGACGTATCCCACCTTGGCACGTTCAGTGGGAAAGGCATAAGGAGACAGTTCAAAGTGTATCTCACACTGGTTCAAAAACCCTCGACAGGTTGCTGGGTCCCCATTGTAGCGTTGGGGTGGAGGCAGGTGAGCAGGAACCGTGGCTACTGGTAACGGCGGTGGCGTAGGAGCCGCCACAGGTTGAGGTGCTTGCTGCGAAGGATCAGTACGCTGAAGCAAGGTCTGAAGAGCTTGAGCAAATTGATCCAGACGATGATCCATCTCGTCAAATCAAGCCTCAGTGGACCCTTGTCCTACCGAAGCGGGTCTCATGATGGCCTTCTGATTCTGTCACGGCACAGCGTACAGAGGAGACACCGTAGTCAGGTAGGACTGGCAAAGGATGGTCCAGAGAGCCGAGGTCAGGATACCGGAGATCAGGATAGTCAAGGAACAAGCCGAGGTCAGGATACCGGAGATCAGGATAGTCAAGGAACAAGCCGAGGTCAATAACAGGAACAAACAGGAAATAACGCGTACTGGGAAGGCACTACCGAGATAGGCACGACCATCAGAAGGCAAAGTCTCTGAGTTCTGAAGGCTCTTAAATAGGCACAGGAAGTTAGGCACTAATTGGAGATTTCCCGCCAAATATTCAAAGTGCCTTTACGTCACTTCCTGCGGGGCCATCATGTGGTTGGCGATTAAGTAGTCTTCCCATATAAGCTGATGTAGTTTCCGCGGGCGCGGGTCTTCCCCTACCTCGCAGCGGCTGCCGTTCAGAAGCGGGGGGTCTCCCTCTTCTTCGCGGCAGCTGCGGCTGCCGGACCGAAGCGGGGGGTCTCCCCCTACCTCGCGGAGGTTGCCGTTGCCGGCCGGGGGACCCGGCGGATCTCCCTGCCGGTAGCGTGACAACCACAGGGTATTTTAAATGCTGGTATTTTAACTCATTGCATGCACACATTTCACTACCAGCATTTTGTCAAAGTTTGCAGTAGTATTTTTGTGTGTGTATTTTTCCCACACTTTATGTATGAATTTACAGCTCCTGGTATATGCTGCTGTCACACGACACCCCAATATGTGTTCAGCAACATCTCCTGAGTACAGTGATACCCCACATGCATGGGTTTGTCATTTTTGGGGGGAACTAAAAGGCCACATTTGGTACGTGTGCATTTTTCTAATTGGAAATTAGATGTGTGGCCATCCTTCCCCCCGTGTTAATTAGGACCTTGTTGAACCTGGCCAATTCAATTTACCCCCATCAAATCATACATTTTTTAAAAGTAGACACCCCACGGCATTTAATATGCCAGTATTTTAACTCTTTCCATGCGAGAATTGTTTTAAGCTAATATGCTAATTTTAGGACTTGCTCACAAAAATATATTTTTATCTATATATATATATTTTATTTTTTTGGTCTTTTTTTTTTAAAATTTTTTTTTTAACATTTTTTTCTTCAACTTGGAGCGTTCCCCCTGATAGTGGACATCAGTGGGAAAATGATTTTTACATTTTACTAGTTTTTTACTATTTTTTTTCTAATTATTATTAATTTTATTTTATTTTTTAATTTATTTTTACTAATCACACTGTGATTAGAAAGCTGGGCTCCATTGACTTGCATGGTGAATGCAGTACCTGTATTCAACCTGCAAGTGGAGCCAAAGTTCTCTAGATGGTCTGGACCATCTAGCGAACTTTTAAAATTTGTGGTTCCTTTTACAGGACGGCGGCCATCTTCCTTGATGGCGAAGACTGCCGGCAGCTGCGGCTGTGACCGCTCTCCGGAGCGGTCACAGCCCAACAAAAGGTTAGTGTTTGGTGTCGCTGGATGCCTCCTGATCGAGGCATTCCAGCGACACCATTTAAGTTTAGGAGGCGATCGTCGATCGCCTCCTAAACGCTTTTAAAACGGGCGTCCGCCGCCATACAAAGTATGGCGGATGTTGACGCCCCGTGGAGGGGCCAGAGATGGCCCCTTCGTGCCGATCGTGGCGTTGCTGAATGCCTCGAGGTCGAGGCATTCAGCAACGTTTTTTTGGTGCAGAAAGCGAAAACAGATCGCTTTCTGCACCCGTTTAATGACGTGCCGGTCCTGGCACGTCAATTGTCATAAAGCACATGCTTTTGCGTGTCGTGCCAGGACCGGCAATTGTCACGAAGGGGTTAAACCCACTGTACTCTTTTTTCCTTCTACCTGGTAGATATGTATATGTTATGGAAGAGGAAAGGATGTCAACTATAGCGCCTTCATTTTGCCCTAACGAACTCAAAGCAATATGGCAGCAGTTTTGGTGATGTCATCTCCATGATCTACCAATCTACTAACAGCTGCATGACAAGTGTCCAGAAGCTCCTAGCGACATACCTTGGATTGTCTGTTTTACAGAAATACATACTTTAATGGGGTATTTTGACTGAAACAGTCCCATATGAGACATTCGGCCAGTAAAGCAAAACGTGAAAATCTCATGTTTGGGAACAGTTACGAGCATGCTCCAACTTGTACACTGTAATCCAGAAAACAAAACAATGTATGTGGAGTACTTCCGTAATCAGGAGATGCAGCTGAACACATAACCTGTGAAAAAACTCCTAAATAACACAGAAGTGTTGGTGAAAAAAGCGCAGGAAATGATTTTTACGGTGACCAAAATGGCTGCATAAAAACTGTCCCCATGCTACTGCTTTGGAAAAATATATACTTCTGTGGGTTTTTTATTTTGTTCAAAATTAGAGTTGCAAACCCATCATACTACATGTAAAAATCCAACCGTTTTTAAACCGTAATGTACACCTTATAATATGTTGTATGGAAATTCTATATAATTGAGGTATTTTCAAAATCAGGAAACCTGAATTGTTACATTTGGAGGGTATTTTCTTTTTGAGGAATCTGAGATGGACATATGAAAATTTTGGTTTTCGTCTTTTTTTCTAGCTTTTACTAAATTACTCATACTAAGTGTTCTGCTAATCATGTAACTATGGTATCAAAATAAAGCTCTTGAAAGACAAGTATATATATATATAGTTGAGATGAATACACTATTAACAGAATAATGGTTGAACCAATATATGGCACAAATGGCAAAATAGCTCCAGTATTTCAGGTACATAAGCTTTTATGACCAAAAGAGAAACTGTCACTTTATCTTAATGCTGCAGCAAATTTGGCTTAATGTAAAAAATCCGCAAAAGACAAAAAAGTATCTTATAAATTATTAATCACGGTACATGATTAACAGGATTTATCTGCAAAATATGATATTTTGAGCTTCCCTTCACCCATTGAAATAAAAAATAAGTCTTATTTTGCAAAAAGAAAAATCAAATCTATTTCCAAAGAAAGGCAAACCAAGTCAAAAATTCAATTGAATCATCAGTGTCTGTCTATATGTGTAAAAAACTTTCCTTAAGAAACAAATCCACATGCTTTTAAACTCTCCATTGTTCCGTGCAGGAACATACTGTAGTTATCAGGAGTACATCTCAAAGATAGTGTACATGGAGCGTTAACATCATGGTAAACAAACAAAAACAACCTCTCCTCTGGCTCTCTGCTTGAATTGAACAAAGTGTCTCTCCGGGGTAGTGGTGTGTGGTTTGCCGAAAATCCAGTATTAGATCAGGGCAATCCGTTCATTACAAAGGGGGGAAAGGGGGGCACATGGTGGGTTCCCAGAAGCGGTTGCGGTGCCCGGGGCCTGATATTGGGACAGAGCAATCTGTTCCAATACCTGGAGTCCAGGTATACACTTTCCCAAGTATTCGTTACATTTTCCACAATGATTGGTACTATTATGTCTCTTAAGTACAGGAGAAATAATGCTGGCAATAATGTTGAAAAAATGTAATATAGTTATGAATGCCTTTTTTGGATACTTGTCAGAACATGTTTTGGCTTTTTTCTCCCAAGAAACCTTTACTCTACATAGTGTCACATGCAATGTGGGTGGTGCACTTGTAATCAGGGACAACAATCCTCTACACTGAGAAGGTAATTTGAATGCAGCATTTGATTATCAATTCAATTGGTACATTATAAAATAATCTCATCGAATCATAGCCTTGATTAGTTATGTGATGCATACATAACTACATTTTCAACCTGGCAGGCACTCAAAACACTCACACGCAATCACATCACTTCTACAACTTCATTTAGCACTCACAGATATGAATTAGCAGAACTCACCACAATCAGAAACAGGTGCTCACAGCTCACAGACATTCACACATCTCAGACAGAAACTCTCAGCATTCAGGCACTCACACATGGAACACCCAGAGACAATCACACAACTCACAGACACAAAACTGATCAGGATATGCAGGGCGAGGTCCAAAATAAGTTTTTACATTACCATACCTGGGAACTTTGTCGTTCCGGCTACCTGAAATCCCCCCAACATCGCAGAAAACACGCTATGTTTTATTGGGAAGTGGGCAGGAGTGGGATGTGCTGCAACGCGGCTCCCGCAATGTAGACTTTTCCATTTTGACCCACCTGGAGTCCCCATGCGTTTCGCAGTTCACTGTTAGGTACGTGACCCACTTTCTAGACATGTGGTGCACACGTATATGTAATGACCTTTCTGCAAGCATTTCAAATTTTCACACAAATACTTTCAGCACACTGACACTTATGCAACTCACAGAGATAGCACTACAAGGTGCTCACCCACATGTTTTTTACAAATGTATGTGAATGATCTGGAGGAGGTTTGGAGGGGCAAACGTAGGGCATGGGCTGCACATTTGACACCCCTGGGTTAATATATCTTTTTTTGCATGATGTGATCTTTAGACTGAGGAAATGATTAGCAATGTCCGTGGCACGGAATGATGCGCACATAGGTTATATGAGCTGTTAAAGAGAAGTTTCCTTAAGGTGAACAATTAGTAAAACTTGCTTGTTTCAGTAAATACTGCGTAAAAGAGTACATACAGAGAAAAAATATGCAGTTATAAAAAATTATGTCATTTGAAAAGGAATTCAGAAATAAACACAGGTTTATATACAGCTAAATAGTGTTTTTGCATCTGTCCTATGAAATACAGAGTGACATTTACATTTCAATAGATTGTGCCAATACTAAATCAGGTAAAAGGTAATATAATTAGTAAACACAAACTAATGTATACTTAAAGAAAATTTACCTGACACATTTGCTAAAGGGAATTCTTTTAAATACTGACAAGTGCTCCATATGCTGGAAAACAAATTTGATGGTTAATTGAATTTTGATGGTTAATTTGATTATTTACCCTTGTGATGCTGTTTCAAATAAAGTACACAATTAAACAAGACACCGGTGTTGGTTTTTAAGATAAAGAGCATAAAGGGAAGGATTTAAACATTTATCTTTATGCAGATGACCGGGGACATCTTTAGATCACTTAATGATGGCAATTAAGTGGTATAGTGGTATGATGGAAATTAAGTGGTACTGTTACCTTTTCTGTTTGATTCCTCTGGAGGTCCCAAAAAGCTAGCGAGATCTGATGCAATCTAGCTAATTTTATCTAGAAGGGTAAAAAACATAGATTGCATTAAAAAAAATCTTGTATAAAAGGATTAACCAAGAAAGTCTGGGATTATTAGAAACAACCTGCGCCACCAGGGAGCCTACGGAATACTCCAGTCCAATAGGACTGTAGACGACCACAACCCCACCAGATATGCAGGCAGGTACCTCTCTCCACTCCACACCTCCAGCAGGTCGGATCACTCCCTGGCTGTATTCTGCTAATTGCTATCGGAGTTCTATACCACATTGTCGTTAACTTATAAGCAGTCTCCTGGTATCGTGAGGCAATAGAACGTTTGTGTGCTAAGATGCAGACCGTCTCCCACTGTCAGTCCGAGAGAGTTTCTCCGTGCTCGTATTTCCACCTGCCCATAAACGCTGGAGGTATCAAAGAGTCCTTCTCCAGGAGCAGACGGTAGATGATAGAGATTCTCCCTTGGGGAGATAGTCTCGTTGAGCGAGCTGTTCGAAAGGAGTTAGGGTTCTATAAAGATTGGTGCCTGCCTGGGAGTGCTACAACGTACCGCACTGCCTGGGTGTACCAGAAGCGTTGCAGCAAAGTACCTTGGCCCATGGGTACCGCCCGTTCAAAAGGAAAGGGGGCCGAACCATCCCACATCTGTGAAATGGTGGCATCAGGGGATAATTGCAAGGAAGCAAGGTAACCCCTCTCCAGACCCAGGAGGCCCTCACGAAGGGATTGGAGCTAAGGGTGGACTGGAGAACCTTGGGCCTAAGTCCTATGCAGTCAGAAAAGGGGATCCAAGTATCGGACTGCTCCATTTCAACCCAGATCTTAGAAACAGGGCAAACCTCCACTCAAGTAAGCACAGTAAATGAGTTGCACAGTAATAGCCGAAGAAGTCAGGTAGGGAGAGGCTCCCTTTGGGCACATAAGTACGTTGTAGCTGGGCCTAGGGCGGCCGCCCCCCAGACATATCAAACATGTTATACTATCAGCATGATATGTAAATCATAAACCAGAGAGTGTGTCATAGCGTGCACCAAGGGGGGAAGTGAATAACAATATTGTCCAATATTGAACCTGAGGAAATAAGCCACCCTTCGTGGTATGTCAACACATAGTTTCAAACGAAATTAACTTAAGGGTACTTTGGCAGCATATAATGTTGTCCTTAAGTCAAAAGACGCAACAAGGCAAGTCCCAGGAGAATCAAACCAAGGCAGAATGTGCCTGGCAAAAAAAAAAAAAAAATTGCTAGGGCCGTAGAGGTGCAGGAGTGTGCAGGAGCCAAACATGGGACAGTGTCAGCGTGTGGGGAAGGTCCACAGCGGACTCAGAGCGGTCCTAACGGTAGTATGATGCGCTGACTTGGCGGATGTGGTGGTGGGAGGAGAGAAAAAAAAAACCCAGACATATGAGTAAGCTTATCTAAATATATTGGAAAAAATTTCACCCTTCATGTGTAAGTAGGTGACGTCATCCCTCATCTATGTCACCTCCGCGTCGCGAGGAGCAGAGGCAATCCCTGAGAGGGACCAATCTTCCACCTGCGGCATGGGTATTCCGAGGGCGAAGGCCACGTCCACAATATCGCCATGTTTCTTCACAGTATAAAGCCGTTATGGGTAATGGTCAGCTGAAACGGAAAGCCCAAACGGTATCTAATGCCCTTGTCTTGAAGCAATGTGGTAAGCGGTCTCAACATCCGCCTATTGCATAACGTGATGGCGGAGAGATCTTGATACGTCGGCTTGAGATGGTGAGTAAGGGGCTTCTTTGGAGGCCGTCGTGCTCGCAGGGGAGGGCGTTATGTTGTGCGATGGGGGCTGCGTGTCCAGGCCGCAGGGGTCTGAAAATATGTATGGAGCGAGTGCCCCGATGATCTCGGATGGGACTCAGGGGGTTCCTGGCACTGGGAAGGTCGTCTCATCTTGCGCATGATGGACTATGGGGTCGGATGGGTGCGGATTAAGGCAAGATGGCTGCGGAGCAAGAGATTCAAACTGCCATCTTCAAGCGAGGTAACCCACGCCCCCCAGGGAGCCTATTTAATGACCAGGCAACTTGCGCACCAACCGGGCCCCCAGCCACCAGGGAGCGTATATAACGACCAGGCAACTTGCGCACCAACCGAGCCCCCAGCCACCAGGGAGCGTATATAACGACCAGCAACTGGCGCACCAACTGAGGCCCCCAGCCACCAGGAGCGTATATAAAACCAGGCACTGCGCCAACTGGGCCCGCCCACCAGGGAGCCTATTTAACGACCAGGCAACTTGCGCACCAACTGGGCCCCCAGCCACCAGGGAGCATTTTTAATGACCAGGCAACCTGCCCACCAACCGGGCCCTCAGCCACCAGGAAGCGTATTTAACGGCCAGGCAACTTGCGCACCAATCGGGCCCCCAGCCACCAGGAAATGTATTTAATGATGAGGCACCAAGAGGACATTGTCTGCAAACATGGATAATTTGCTATGGATACCATCTGCAATGATGCCAGTATGATGACTTACCCGACGGCATTTCCTTAATAGTTTGTAGGAACTCATCAAGTGTTATGGGGGCTGTTAGAGTTTCAGTCTAATTTATCTATTTTTGGTAGTTTCATTGAGGTGAGATATTTATTGATATCTTCTCCACTAGGTTGTTTTACATTGGGATCTTTTTTTTAGATTATACAACTCCTCATAAAATTTTGCGCATTCATTGACTATTTTTGGTGGGGTGGGAGACTTTATAGTGCCGCTTTTGGTGTTTCAATTTTCTAGCAAGCATTGAGCCGGCCTACTGCTCTTTCAATCGCTTCATCCTAAATTCGTTATTCTCCTTTTGGATCTGCATTATGTCTGACTTATTGGTTGTATTAGGGTCGTCAATATGTAATTTTGGCAATTTCTGCAGTTTTGCATATAGATCATTTAATTTAGCTTTCCTCTTATTTATTGATGATACCCTGGTTATGCAAAAGCCTCTAATAACTGCTTTGTGGGCCAGCCACAGGCTCTCGCTAGATACATCCTCAGTATTATTTTCTTTAATGTATTCGTTATTCTTTAGTTCTAATTTAATAAGCTCTTCCTTATTTATGAATATGTCATTTAACCGCCACCGCAAGGCATAGATGGTCTTTGTCCAATATTAAGGGTTAATGATACCGGGCCATGATCAGACAGGTGATATTCGACTTTGTTTGTTTCATGTAAAATACCAGTTGTTCCTAGGAATGTGTCTATCCGACTGTACACGTCATTCGATTTAGATTAATAGGAATATTCCCTGAATGTATGATCCAATGCCCTGTATAAGTCGAACAGCTTGTTAAAACGTAGAAAAGTCAAAAATCTCCTGCATTCTTTATAACGCTTAGAAATTTTATTGGACGTATCCAAAGTGTGATCTGAGATTAAATTAAAATCTCTGCATATTTGAATTTTTTGACCTTGTGGAGTTCCTCTAGCCTTGCCTGGATTTTCCTTAAAGTCTTAAATTGTTCGTTTGGAGGGAGATACTCATTAATTATCACCATCTCCTCGCCTTTTATCGAACAATGCAAAATTATAAAGCGACCCAACTTATCAATATACAATTTATGTAGTTCAAATTGTATGTCTCTCTTTAGGGCAATAAGCGTTCCCCTTTTTGGTTTTTATTTTGGGATTGATAGACATAGGCATAGTCCCTGTGGCTGAATGACGGAGTATTTGACTGGGCGAAGTGCATTTCTTGCACGCATAGTATATCTATGTTCTTATGTCTTTTAGCTTCATCCCAGAGCATTCTCCTCTTGTAATGTATGTTCAAGCCCTTAGGACTTAGAGTCCTTGTCAGGACAGTATCAGAGCAGTTGTCTGAGTCTGAAACAACCACTCTGAGCAACTTGACCTGGGAGATATGGGAATTTTAGTCCCCCTGGAAATGGGCAGGGCAAGGTACACCTCAGAGCAACTTGGCCTGGTGAGACCAATGGCTTCGGCATCAGGATTTAAATTTTAAAGGTCTGTAACAGCAACTCTATTGGTCGCCGGCAAGGAGCTCGTATGGCATCAACCAATGAAGGGGTTAATGCTGCACCTTCGCTTTTAATCCAATGGGGCAACAGGGGAGGGTTGGGGCTGGTCTCCATGCTCCATGTAGAGACCGAAGAAACATTTCTCCCTGTCCCTGAAGCTGCCTATGGAACCCATAAAATACAGTTACCCTTATCCTTAATATGTTTTAAACAATACATTTGTGAGCAAAGTAACTAGAGAAGGGAAGGCTTTGGAATACTTAATTATTTAGTAATTATCTATTATTATTTAACCCCTTGGAGTACTTTGAGTCATTAACTTTTGGGCAGAGTTGTCTTGTACGTATGGTTAATATGAAACCTTGAAAGGCCTGTAGAATTGCTCTGGTACTCTTCAAGCCTTGTTTTTTTAGTCATGTCATATGCCTCTTGATCTTTATCTTTACTTCAAGGAGCATTCAATAGAGTACTTTAAAAACAAAGTACAAAATGCTAGCTAATAAACATTAGCACCAATATAAGGAGGGCTTCTTCTTAAGTCTTTCCTACCAGCTAATTTACATTTAAATAAAATGTACTTACATTTAAATACAATGTACTTGTGTTATTACATTTACATTAATGGTTAACTTAACATGTAATAGCTATTTACTGCAGTTTGAATATTACCGTATTTGCTTATAAGACGACCCCCCAAAATCTAAATATTAATTTAGGAAAAAACCAAAAAGCTTGAATATAAGACTACCCTATAGGAAAAAAAAGTTTTACTAGTAAATATTAAATATTAATTCATGAACTATTTTTACACTATTTAATAAAGCTATTGATGGGAAGAAATAGATATAGTATTTTTTATGTTCCCTTATTTGCCAACCTGCCCCCGTGCTGCGCAGTTTATGCACATCTGGCCCCCAGGGTTGCCACTGCTCCCCCAAGAAATGCCTTGATAGGGCATTATAGGGGGTCGTTTAAAGGAATCATGGGGGGGGGGTAGGTGGCATTTATAGGGGGTTAAAGAAGCATTTCTGGATGGTTGCTATTATATTATATATATTATACTAGATATATATATATATATAATATTAATTATTAATGCGTAACGGCAACTTCACACCCTGATGCGAAGGGGCGAGATAGCAGCCAGTCACATGCTGGAAGGGGGGGAGTAGGGGGTGTGAGTACCAGCCTTCCCGTACTGCCGATGCTACCACCCCCCGTGGTACACATTCCATGACTATTCATATTCAGCGACAGGCGCGAGCTCCACAGGTCGAGGACGGGGATGTAAGGGGGGGGATATCAGTCTTCCATTAATCACCACCATACTTGCACACATAACACAAAAACCCTCCCTCAGCCCACTCCCCTTGCGCCGAACTGCAGATCTCTCACTCGAAGACTTCTGCAGCGGCCCGGCTGTGCGCAGCAACCTGTAGTCTAGCGCGCGTCAGGCCCGGAGGAAGGAGAGGCGTAGTTAGAGTGATTGAGGGACTGTACTAAGCTTCCTCGTTTCTCCTGCTGCAGATGGGAGAAGGACGCGTTGCTCGCAGACCAATAAGCACCGGTTAAGCAGCTGGGCCCCATGCGGACATTTTTTTGAGGTCTTCGATTAGAAGACGCCCGATTATAAATGACGACGGGGTATTTTAAGAGCATTGCATCTGAAAAAAAAACCTCGCTTTGGTTATCAATCAAGCAAAATACGGTATTATTATTAATACCAAATATTTTGCTAAAATAGTGAAAGGGAGAAAATTAGTATCTGGTTATACATACCCCATATATATATACAAGAGGAATATGTAGGGGTATTTTAAAACATACAACTGCTTTGTATATTTTACAATTGGTATCCCTTTAGCAACAATATATCAATATTTATTGCTTTGAGAATTGCCATTGCATTCATAGGTAGCGCTGTATGATACTTCAAGATTGCACAGTTTTTATCTTTAACAATTGTTGCAACAATCAGGATTTCTAAATAATAGAACTGATTCATATACAATTCACCCACTGGGAAAGAAATGTGTGGAAACATGGTGCAATATTTATTACGATGATTCAATGTGAAAAAACAGCTTTTTCTGAGTTGATACTGGCCAATAATAACGGCTGTTGCTCAATACCATATTTTGCTATTGAGAACAATAAAGACATTGATAAAGTGGGGAAGAAGGGTATTGTAGCCAGCATACCAGTGGTGCTATTGAATATTGATATGAGTTTATC
>VKOC01022587.1:0-19662 GCA_009364415.1 Spea multiplicata | reverse complement strand
TATGTGTGGATGAGTATATGTGTGTGGATGAGTATATGTGTGGATTGGTATATGTGTGGATTGGTAAGGGTGTGAGAGTGATGGGTGTTATGCTGTACCATTTCCAATGTCTTTTTCATGATCTAATTATGCTCTAAAGTACATCATAACTCCCATCACTCTATACTGTTCCATACAGTGGCAGAGCTGGGAGACAGAGGCCTTGCACCCTCACCGCAGGACTCCTGAAAGGTAAGTGAACTTCAAAGAGGGAGAGGGTAGATAGTTAGGAGGGGGTAGATAGGGAGAATGGAGTGAGACGGGGTACATAGGGCAATCATACTCCTATCATGCCAAGTAGTCTACGAGTACATCCTGGAATCTGCGGGCATGATAAGAATGTGATTGCTGTTAATCATATATATATATAAATATTGTTATTTAATTGTTTTGTTATGTGTTATGGTGTGTGGGGGGGTCATATTCGGTTTCGGCCAGGTAAATGCTGCACTTTTGGTTTCAGTCCAGAATTCGTTTCGGTGCATCCCTACTACTAAGCCAGACAATGAAGTGGTCGGCCTACACCACATCAATGTTTGGCGTAGTATATAGTGATTGGGGTTTTGTTACAAGTTTTGATTCCTTTCTATTTTTGGGATGGGGGGGGGCGCCAGACGAGTAGTCCGCACAGGGCGCCAGAACACCTAAGGCCGGCTCTGAGGGCCATGGTGTTCTGATGGAGGCTATACCTTTCCTCTGTCCCACGAAGCGGCAATTATCCTCCCTCACTGTCACTGTGCCGAGAAGTGATGTCATTTTTCGGTGAGCAGTACAGCTGGGGGGCTACAGGCCACAAGGAGGGAAGCAGAGGACGTGATAGTTACTGTCTGCATGTGTGTGTGTGTGTGTGTGTTTATGTGTGCGTACATGTATGTGTAGGGAGAGCAGAAGAAAAGTTAGAAAGAGCATCCAAAATGTAAAAGGCAGACAAGCAAGATAAAAGAGAAAAAAAGATCGCTAGAGGCACAAAGATGAGAAAAAAAGGGGGAGAATAGTTTGCTAAAGGCAGGAAATCCAGAGAAAAGGCCCTTCTTGTATAATAGCTCTAGGGCCCAAAGCTCCTTAATATGGCCTTGCAAGCATTTCTAGATAATGTGAGATAAAAAAAATATGTAGTATGACACACTTATAAAAAAAAAAGCAATTTTAAATGTTTCGATTACTTACATAAATATTGTTCAAAATGATCAGCTTTAGGAACCCTGTGGACACAAGGATGGGAAAACTACATGGATACCATATGTTCCAAGAGATAATGTCACGGATTTTATATCATCAGGAAAGGATCTTTGAATATCATATAGAAAACAGGTCATTCTCGCATTCCTGATGTTGATTATCCTACCGAGTGGAGGAATGGAGATGGATTGCGGAAAAAGGGAAACTTACCAGGTCAACTTTACTCTATGGAATCATTAGGCGCAGACTTGGCCCTGTGTAGTTATATTTTCAAAAAGGCTATGACCGTCTGACGATTGATCTCTGGCGTAGAGTCAATTAAGAAAAAGCAGAAAGGCTGTTAAAGCTTTACCTTCCAGGCATACATCAATGAGGGTATATTCACTAAAGAGATAGTTGGCAGGGAGTTGTGCTTTCAAATCTCTCACTTCACTGTTCATTACAAAGGACCAAACCTGACAAAATCTCACTGATTTAACTAATGTTATAAAGGACTAGCCAAGCTCTTTCTGTAAAAAGAAAATTCCATTGGATTGGACCTTCATAATGTATAGCGAATTGAAGTTGTTGAAACCACAGCTGTTTCTCTGTCCACTGAACCGTCATTCCCTATACTATACTTGGTGGTGGTCCAATCGGAGTAATGGAGGCTGCTTCCTAATTGATAAATTATGCTGCTTAAGCTAATCAGCATGGTGGTGGTTTTTCATTGTTTCATTGTTCCTATTGGTGTCAGGTGACACAGCGATCGCTGTAAGTACCAGCTTTTTTTCTGTATGGGTCCCAATTAAGAAGCCAGTTATTTGGGTCTCTGAATGCGCTACTTTGTGTCTGTGTTTGTTTGAGCTTTGACTTTGACAGTCTTTTGTTTTATTTCCTTCTCATTACCATGGTTCGATGCCCCAACATTTGCTATTCATTTCTGACCTTGGATTTGAACTTGGAGTTTTGTTACCCATTACCTTTTCTTTTTTGGCTACAGAAATACAGTCGGTGCCTTAGCTTTATTGTTGGTCTCGTAGACGTTTACCATGTAAACTCCTCATAGCTAGATTCCACCACCTTGAAGGCATTGAAGTTTAGATCTTAATACATGGAAGCTCAACTGATACACCGGTACACAGATGAAAACCCAACCAGAGACAGTGACATTCAGTAGTTTTCAGTGTGAAACACCTAAAATGCCTGTTTTGTCCATAAAACAGGGATGTCCTCAGTGAAGTACAACATACCTTCTTATCCTATTCTGTTATTCTATTAATTGTCGTACGTCAGGTATTTTTTATTAAATGCCGTTTTTAATTATTTTTAGGACCGAGGATTGTATTATATAACTGAACTCCATCGCAGGTTTTTATGAGCATATTTCCATGTTGTATAAATCAGTTCTAAATTAAATTGTGCCTGCAGCTAGATGTAAACCTATTTTGTCATTTAAAGGCTATGAGAATAGAATTAGCCAACAACCTTTGAAGACTAAAACATAAATGCAAACTATAACTGAAATAGGGTTTCCTATAACAAGGTATTTATAACTTAGTGTTTAAAATTTAAAAAGATGTTTTTCACACTCTTGCATGAAACATTCAATATATTTCCCTCATGTGCCAAGCTCTCTTTTGCTACATGTGAACCTTGACAGTTTGAAGCAATCAAGGTATATGATTAACCAGCGCAACTAAATGCGACCATATCTTTTGTGACACTGCCTTCTGCTATGCCACTCATCATAAGTGTAGACTAGAAGTGTTCAGAAGGTATTAATTTTGTAAGAAATGTTCAAAAAGCTACATAATGGAATGATTAAAATGCAAGATAATTGCATACTTTCAATTTCACTGTGATCTTGTATTAGTCCCTTCTTTTGTATAATTTGTGGTACAAGTGATGTGAAATTGGAATGACTGCTAGCATTAGGCTGTTGTGTGAAAACACCCTCTGGATAGTAATCCAAAGGATATTCAAGAATACAGATCAAGTCACACGAATAAAAGACACTTAAGGAGATTACAACCACCTTTATGACCAGGGATGATGGAACCTAAAGGCCTGTTTATCAACTAGCATTAAGGGACGAGACGTGTTTTTTCTTGATAGGAGATGGATACATTTGCTGAAAGAATGCTGAATAACGATACGTTTATGGAGTCACAAAGACAAAGGTGGTTCATTGAGAGTGAAGTGGGTTATATAAGCAAGAGGAATATGGAGTAACCTACAACCACTGAGCTATTGTGAGGCTGGAGGAGAGAAGAATGAGAACCAGGCAGGTAGGATACACACAATGGCAGCAGATACTGAGAGAAGTTGTTAATGTATCCTCATATTTGATTTTATACAGAGGATTAGTATTCACAAATGAAGCATTATTATCCTATGGTGCTCTATGCCCGCAAATTCCAAAGCTATGGTCATTGGATCATGAGTGGTCCTCATCAACTGTCAATGTTGTCACCCAAGACGCACATGGAATGTGAAGGATAGGGTTAGGATTTTATAAGGTCAAATTATAGGTCTGTAATGACCAAAGCATAAACTAACAATAAGATATTTAATTAATACTACTCAACACCAACCACAATAAATAAAGTTGGATTATTTAAAGGGCTAGCAGTATTAGGACATATTTACATACATCAGTTCTTGACATGCATCAAAATGACATCTGTCAAATACATTGCTTAATGTAAATTAATTTATATATTGTAGATACATGGGTGTTCATGTATTTATTCTTTAAAAACACAAGATCTTCATGGAATCGAATTTAAGCTTTGTCCTCTTTAATGGCAAACTCTTTGATGTTGAGATCAAGATCCTAAGAACATTTTTATTACTGTGTGTCAGATGATATTCCGAACATCGCAGTCTGTTTATCTCAAATATATCCACTGCAATTGTAATAAAAGATACTTCTATAATTTTGTGGCAGTTTATCCATATAACATGACGTGTTAAAAAAATCATCATATCAATATGTTGGGCTTTATCATGACTCCACCAGGATGAGGAAGATTCTGTATTGCTTGCTACTAGAATAAATACAGATTTTGATTGTTATTGCGTCTGGAAAAAACATTTTTTTTTCTATTTTGGAGAGATACCAAGCAGGGACTCTACTAAGGTTTGTTTGAATGTAAGTTTAAATTGTTCCTGGCAATAGTTTGACAGTAATCTCTAGAAGCAGTTAATATGTTGGCAGCTTAGATGGTGCTAATATCCATGTAGAGAATATAAGCAGAAGCAGAGCGGTAGGTTTGAAGTGAAGTAAAAGTGTTGTCTTCATTCTATGACAACATATTTTTGGCTTCATTCCTGATACGTGTAGACAAGCAACAAACAAACCCGACTCATATAAGTAATACAGGATCTACAAAGTTGGCTCTCATGATTTCGATAACATAAGCATTAAGGAAATTTTACCCAACAGCAGTAGATACTGAGAAAGAAACAAGACACATCAAATTACGTATCAACATGATGATCAGTTTTATCAAAAATCAAAAAGGTTGCAGCAAGCAAAATAGTATAAAATAAAATATTTTCTGTTGCATTCATTACATCAGATAAAAGAAATAGATAAGAGGGCCAAAAGACTGATGCTCCACATAAATAGTAGACATATCCAAAAATATCCAAACTAGGTGCAAATGGTGACAGTTCAAGTGCACACTTCTTGTTTTGAGAGCTATGAGTAATTTTATTTAATTAATGTAATCATGATAATATTTTTGGTCATTTTGAAGCAATTCTTTAGTCCTTATTTGTTTTTTTTGAGGATCCTCCTAGTTACTGGACCACTTACTGAATCTGCATTTGCTCTCCGGTTCTTAGTCTAGCGTATTTATGAGCTACTTTTCATTCTGAGCAGGGGCTAAATTTCAACGTCCCTGTTTATTTTACCCTATTTGTTGGCTGTCCCAATGGTGCGGTTATTATATACTTGACCTACTTCATTCTGTTAAGAGTTTTTGAAATGTAGATTTGAACTTGAAAATGTACTTGTGACACAAGAGTTGATGGATACTTCCTACCAATTTCAACTAAAATCAAATCCCACCATGGACTTAACAATGAACTTAACACAAGGCTCAATGGAAGCTGAAGCTGTCATGGTACACATTGAAACTGCCTTGGCAAGTGGAAGAGTCTCGGTGCTCTCAGAGGAAGAAATGTCAAACTTGCTAAATCAGTCAACACCTCTCAGATGTCCAGTCCTTGAGCTCATTTGGACAAAATCCTTCTCTATTTTAGCACTATCTATTATCTAATTCAACTATAAGTCCTTACATGATTATTTGCACACTGAGCCATGGACCAGTTGTTGTAGGTTAGCGTACAGTATTTACACTCAGAAAATCATCAAACTCTGAATATTCCACCAAACATGTTAATTATTTGTGCCCACTGCTCATGTTTGATTTGCACTGATTTGTTGCCGGCACAAATAAACTGGAGGTTTTGGAGTTATAGACATGTTGACCTTATCTGCTGCTGCCTCCAGTTTCCCTTTTTACTGTTGTGCTCCCGAGCTTGGATTGTCTAGATGCCCATGACTATGAGTAATTGAATATTTATTTGATGAATCCATTTCCTATATTCTGATGTGTCAGTTTGTTTAACCCCTTAAGGACAATCGGCAGCCCCTAAACTCATTGAAAACAATGCCTTTTGAGCCCGTACATGTATGGGCTTTGTCATTAAGGGGTTAAACATAACCTTGCAGATGTACACAAATGCCAAGCTCAGGATTATGCTGTCCATATTTGATACATCCTAAACACTTTTTTTAACTTGAAAACCTCAGCAGGGTGGCTGCATCTGCAGTATTTTTACATTTTCTTCAAATATAGGACGTTGCGTGAAGCCAGTTAGAGACAGATATGGTGGAATTTATTCATATCCCTTTGGTCTCGCTTAGTTTTCACAGTCTGCCTGATGAATACCAACCACCAGGTCTTTTTAATCACACAAGCCTTTTTAATCACACAAAATAGTTTTTTTTTTTGGTTATTGGTTTATTTTTCTTTAGGTTTCGATAACCATATTAATCTAACTTTTAACATGAGCGATGAGAAATACTGGACTTCCAATGGATTGATGTGCTTTGATAAATAACTCTTATGTCAAATCGTTACAGGTTGATTTATTTACCAAATCTGTGCAATTTATCCTCATCTTCGCTTATGGGGAAAAGATATCAGAAACAGTAATCTTCTAGAATTGTGGATTTTTAAGAAACGTAGGAGATGATGGAAATATATCACATACTGAGAATCAGTTCCTAAGAAAATTGCTATGGATTGAAGAATATATTGTCCAAAATCTACATTTCAGACTCCCCTGGTTTTTCATGTTTGGTTACAGTTATAATAACAATAATAATATATTTAAGATGAGTTAAAAATAATATTTTATCATATGAACAATAAGATATGGTCTCAAGAAAATGTTCTAGTTTTCCAGCCCATTGTTTATCAAAACATAGACTACAATCATGAATTCGTTTATTTATGGGACATTTCCCAGAAGGACCTTTTTAAAGAATATTTTGCATCTATTTCACCAACCTTTGGGCTGGGCTGGCGGGTTGACAGCCGAGAAATATTTAAGGCAGGAACTGCTCCAGGGTCTTTGAATTTAACAGCAGATAAAAACCATTCAACCCATCCAGTCTTCCCATTTTCACAATGTGTTTACAGGACAGGAGCCCCAGTCACCCCAGTACTTAACTTGCAGGGTCTCTATTAAGAAATTGTAAATGCTGTAATGATAGTTTACCTAACAAGATACTGTTGATGTATGACTGTTGGTATGAATACTAAGGACATATTTATATTATATTCTTGACCCAAAAGGTGACTTTTTTTGTATAGTACAACTGGTACAACTGGTTTATCCATATATTACAGCAGGCATGTACACTAATTTCACTTATTTAACCAGGTCACAGAATTCTCTAGTACAATTTATATTGTTTCTAATCGTTGCAAAATTGTAAACTTTTATGGGTCGTTATAAAGAATATAAGTTATAAGAAACTTTAATAAAATATTTCAAAACAAAAAAGATACTGTCAAAACTTGGCATGCTTGGCTCTGCTGTCCCGCTATTCCTGCAATGCTTATTCTGCTATCAGCCGTCTATGTGAAAACGTAACAGGAAATAATATTGTTCCCGAGCGCTATCTTAGATGTGGAAAGATGGGCAGGTTACTAGAGGGATCATTGATCTTCTTAACAGGCCCACTAAGTGCTCCTGTGAACTAAGGACCTCAATTGCCCAATAAAACAATCTATTCCTGGTAAAAAAAAAAAAGCCCAGGGCTGCTGCCCCCTTCGGACCTGCTGCCCTTGACCAAGTTGGCTTAGGTTGGAATTCAGAACTGTTTGTTAGCCTGTTCTTACTTACTAGTCTATATGGTTTTTGGATTCTGGGAGGTTAATGTTAAAGTTACCCTTTTTATGGAGCAGAACAATCAAGGTGTAGATCATTTATGTGTGAATGTTCTTTTATTCTGTCCTTTGTAGTTCCTATAGCTTTTGATCAATGCTGTTGATCATGGATAGGGGACAAAATGATTTCACTGATTACTAATGGCATAGCCTCACAATGTGCAGTTGTTCTGAGTGGTCAGTCTCTTAAATGCAACTGCTGAGGCTTATTACTGGACTGATTTTTTTATTTCCTCGTCCTTTGAGCAGACTCAGGTTATTTTATGTTTTATTTCATATGTCAATTGAAAAAAATACTGATTTTTAAAGCTGTTAAAGGTGCTGGAAATTGTTACTGTTAAAGCTCCTCATCGGCCAATTTATTTTAATACTACTTTTAGATAATGCATCGGTCGTCTCAGATTTGAGAATATACAGTATTTAAGATATACTGTATTTAAGATACATTCAATCAAGTGCATTTGCCGAATTAATTCTTAATTTTGTGCTCCATTGTACAATTTTGGCAAACCATTAAATCATTTGTAAAGTAAATGTCCATAGGAATACTATGTCCATTGGGCATACAGACTTCTCTAAAACAGTTCTGTTGTGCTCTTCATATTGTCATAAAACATTGGTAGCTTTAAGAATTCTAATCAGTCTTTCAGATTAAGTTGGAATGAGTTTCTCCTGACCTTTCATCCTCTCTTCTAACGCACCTCACCAACTGTGTTTCTGGAAATGTATCATGGATGGCGTCCCATTACCTAAAGCTTAGCATCACCTGAAAAACATCTCTCGGTTCACTCCCTTGTGATCTCCCGTCTGGATTATTGCAACTTCCTACTAACTGGTCTCCCCCTTACCGCTCCAATTTGTCAACTCTGTCATTACCTCTTCTCACTCCTGTATTCAGGAGGTTGCACCTCTTCTGTCAAATTCCCTTCCCCAGACTTTCTCCCTCATAGGTAACTTTCAAAAGCACCAAGCTTGGGCAAGAGCAGTTTGCAAGCACAGGACTCTGGTACTCACATTCTAACGAATGATATTTTGCTTGTCTAACTACATGGCCCAGCAAATGGATGTCCCTTCTCCTGATTTCCTCACTCCTACCCAGAAGGCTATGTTTTATGTCAGAGGTATTAGACTCCAGACCTTGAGGAACAAGTCCAGTTCTATATACCCTTGCTTGGAGACAAGTGATTAAGACAGTTTAAGACCCTTTAATCCAGCTGTCCCTGTCAAGTTGAAAAACTCCTTGCCAGTTTGTCGGCTCTTGAGACACCAATTTTGACAAGCCTGTTCCGTGAGTGAAAAAGAGTAAAATTCAGATTTTCTTGTTATTCCGCTTGCTTTAAATTTCTATGTAGAGTTAAAATACATTGTGCTACTTGGATTCTGTGAGCAGATGGAACCTTAATTGACCTTAACTGCTTGTAAAAATGTTTGATGGATGAAGGTTAAAGGTCACCGAAGCAAAAATAGTAGCTTCTGAAAAAAAGCTTACAGGTGCCAATAAATCTTTGGTAGTAACGGTGTCCATTTTTTTATGGTGCTTGTAAAACTGTATAACAAACCAATTAATAAAATAATTGCTTCATCAAAACCCAACTAAAATTAGCCCAATAAAAAAGAGAATTGATTTGGAAATTAAGATTTTTTTTTTTAATTGTTGCTCGGTAGCTACAAATTCTTACACTATATGCAAGATCTGTGCAGGTCGACATTATCTTTAAGGTACCGGTTGGCTTTTCATTTTGAAAGATAGTTATTTCGGCGTTTGCAAACTCATCTTTTTCAGTTCATAGCCTCAGCTGAACAGAAGTAAGCTACTGTGCTTGGTTAGTTATTTCAGCCATGACCGGCTCTATTGATTCTTTGATGCCGACTAGTTTTTCATAGGTGATAGGATTATGGATATTTCAAGTGTAGGTCCCACTTGCTTTGAATCATGCCCGAGAAAAAGTGTTTTCATCATTCGATGTGCAGTTCATTTGCGAAACAAGTTCGGCTTAAACCTTGATTTATTCTTTTTATGGTGTGCTTTTTTTTTACTTGCCTCTAAATTCTATGGCTTGTTATAGAGCATTCTAAATGTGTTACATTGCTGGCTATTCTAATCCGTGAAAATACCACCAGACTTAAACGATAAACTCTGGTATAACAAAGATGATGTTTAAACAATGATATTACTAAAATGAACTGCTTGAGGTCATTATTCATACAGTCCCCGTCGGAAGTATGTCTCAATTCTATTAATTCAGCTGCAAGCTTTTTAACCAAAATGTTAACCAAAATTACTAGATTTTTTTAAATGATTAATACTGTCACATAAAATTTAAGTGTTTACATACTCCCATGCAATTTAGATCTTCTGGGTTTCTTCCCCGAGCACATTAGCAGGCTAGAGTGCCCATTGCAGAAAGCAATTGCTAGGGGAGAATATGCTGAACCCGTGCACACATTTGCACATTTTTCCCAGGGGTGCTGCCCGCTTGGTGCCAGGAGGCAGCAGCTTGGGAAATGAATGAACTCTGCTTATCTTAGCGAAAGGTAAGGATCCGTGAGAACGGCTAGAATAAAAATAGTAGCTGCAGCAGCTGCATCCATTGGTCTTATCTTATCTGGAAAAAATCGCTCATCTCTTGCCCTAAACCCCTCTTTAAAAACTCCCCACAATAGTCTCTTTAAAAACTTCCCACTGTGATAAGTCATAAGAGTTTATTCACTAAAACAGGTGTTTGTAACTGAGCCTACAGGAGAGGTGTCTACTTAATTGGATAAACTAGTGGAGAAATGGTAACTAGATGAAGGGGGTTAAGACTGAAAGGTTCATCTTACATGGGTCCCTTCTGGTGGACTACCATGGATTGCAACCATGTGTGTAAAGTTATGTATTGGGCTTGCACTATATAGGAGAAGCCATCCGGAAGGAAAGGTGACAGAAAGGGATGAAGTGGTGATCTTCAGCTCAAACCTAGACCCGTTCTACAACACTGAGTTCTTGCTTCCATATGTCTAGGGTCATCCAGTTCCTACCAGCCACTCTAGAACTTTCTAGGATCCTTAAAGTCTTTCAGTCACTTAAGAGTACATCTTTGAAGACATGGTTGGAGTGAAGAACTGACAACTGTCATTATTATCATAAAAACCACCTGTAAATTTTTGATGAATGGATGAAGGTTAAAGGTTCAAAAATTCAGGTTGAAAAACACAAATATACACCTTTCTAAACATACTTGGGACATACTTGGGTTAGGGAGCATGAGAAGGATAGTGAACTTAAAGTTGTTTTTTCCAGCCTTGGGTAAAATAACAGCAAGACTTTAAAAAAAAAAAAAAATTTACGAAAGGTTGTGGGAGTATAACAAGGTGATGCGTTCCAATTATTTCAAACAGTCTATTAAAAACACAGGAGCTTAGACTGTTCTAAAGGTCACCTGTATATCAAAGGTTTACAACGCCCTGTAAGTGATTTATAGCTGAATTTTCTGTTTAGAGTAATGATAATGGTGTTTTTCTCAAGGTGAGAGTTGGAAATGTGCTAGCCTTTATCATCATCGGATGGTTTTCGCTAAGCAATTAGAATTAGTATTTTAATTCTTCAATGGCTGTTATTGTTAATACTAGTGAAATAATCTTCTCAAATTTTTAGATATACCTGGAAGATATTATATTATACATAAAAAAGCACACATATTATTGGTGCATTGGCTGATTAAAAGGACACTCAAGAAATGGATTATTAGGACACTCCGGCATTTGCCCTTTTGCCACATCTAGCTACTTTCTGTGCAGGAGATGTATTTGGCTAAACACATCCCATTGAAGATGATATTCTTAACATCAGTCAGCTTTGGTGCTGGTTTTGAAAATGCTGCAGGCTGGGTTTTTACCCCAAAAATGTACGCGTGCATGGAAACTGCCCCTATCGATTGACTGGACTCCTCGGTGAAGCGTTCATGAGGTTTAGCCTACAATTTACAAGACAAATGTTTTAAATATTGTACATATCTATTAAAGAAGAGAGTGGGAGATTGGTGGGACACTGAAAAAAAAAGGGAATTTAATATGAAGCATATGTTGCGTAACATTGTGCATAATCAGTATTAATGAAGAAGCTAGCTGAATATTGGAAATCTATATAATATTATACAGTCTACAAGTTGCACCCGTGTTATGCCTCGGTCTGCTGAAACACAATTGATCATTGCATTTATCATATTATATTAAACATTTTGGGGTTTATTGTATTACAACCAAAGGAAAGCAAATAATTTGCCCTTTAATGCCAGTCTAGGTCCCCATAATAATCCCTTGAGTTAAAATAGAAATACTCAGCTCAGCACAGTATCTGAGTATTTTAACCCCTTAATGACAAAGCCCGTACGGGCTCAAAATGCATTGTTTCAATGGGTTTAGGGACCGCCCATTGTCCTTAAGGGGTTAAAAGATTCTCTTTGCTTGGGTTTATTGACACTATAATGAAGAGCGCATACAAACAGATTTTTGCGATAAAGAATTTTCTTCCGGAATAAGTCTTACGCATTCATTTATTTTCTTTTCTTTTATAAAAAAATATTTTTTAGAAATTTTATAGAAATGTGTCGTATGTTATACTCCCCTCTCTTAAGGTTCAACATGCCCTTTTCTTTCTTCTGTGCTTTGCTTGGTATTTTCTTCCGCTCTCTCTATCTGCCCTTCCCTCGGTATCTTAGATGTAAAGGGTTATGCTCTTCACTCATCTTAGAGGTAGAGGACCAGCCGTGACAAGGCTGAGCCAAAAGTCACATATGCCAAAATAGAGTTGGTAACAAGTATGCTGTCCTTTTATGAATGGATCAAGACCCAGTGATGAAAAAAAAGGTGTTTTTGTTCGCTTAGTTGTGGTTTATGCTTCTCTCCAACTGAAGCTGAGATGAGCCAAAGATTGTTCTTGCATCCATATCCATTGTTCTTGCATCCTTAATTGTGCACAGTCCCTTTTTTCGTTACAATGCACGCTACTGTACTCTACCATTAACTTATTAGCCTAGTACTTAACCACCTCGTTAATATATTTGGTGGTATAGAGAATGCCAAACAATAGCACCATTAAGAGCTGGTTGACTCACCTGGCTTCTTCTTTTTTTGCAGGGATATTCCGACTTGTGCATTCTAATTCATATGAATTGATATTTCAACACATTTTGCATAATGTGTTAATTCGTATGAATCCTGGAAAATCAGGAGGGACTTCCAACGAAACAAACAAAACTAAAGAGAAGCCTCTAAATATTAATTCGAAATGAATAGATTTGTTTGGGTATTTCAGACGATTTCCTCTTTTCTGTGCTCATCTTAACCACATTATTTTTTGGGGAACTCATCCCACAGTTAATTACCAACTGCAGGGCTGGAACCTTCTGGCCTGGGAGGCAGGCAAAACCAAGTATCCTCATTAGGCCCTTGTCCCATCCAGTAACTAACATACACACTGGCACATATATTTACAGAAACTCTCACACTTATACAAACGTACACAGTCACATTAACATACATTCACAGTCATGATAACACATACTTACACATACTTACACTAACACACACACTTACAGACACATGCTAACACACACTCCCTCCAACACACACTTACAGAAATTCATGCATACATGCAAATGCTTACACATACACATTTGTGCTTACACAATCATACTGACACAAACACTTACACACTCATGCTAACATACACTCTCTCACACACACATTTACACACACATATACATGCTAACACACACACCCTTTCACACATTGATGCTACCACACACACTAAACACACATGCTGACACGCGCTCCCTATCACACACATTTACACATACATATGCACACTCTTTCACAATCACACATACAGACTCATGCTAACACATACTTACACATTCACACTTACAGTATCACTCTAACATACATATTCCTTCCCTGCTTCATTTATTGTCACTCCTTCCCTCATCTCCTTACCCTGCCTGAAGCTTTCTTTCTGCGGGGTCACGTAATGTTGCGTTCTATCACCCTGCTGCATTCCTGCCCCCAGTAAGTAGTTTGTCCCATGTCGGACTGCCCCCCCTCGGCCAGCACCCCCAACTGTTAGATTTTATTAGATTCATAAAGGCAGTAATTAATGGTTCGATGAGTTTAAATTTTCGTCGTGCACATATCTTGTAATGTTACAGAGACTTTAACATACACATTCCCGAAGATCTATCGGAAGCTAGCCTTGTATCCTGCACCTATAGAATAAACTTAAATATCTACTCATGGGAAAAATCAGTGATCATTTTCTAAAACAAACAAGGTAGTGTGAACATCTAATCACCAAGGTCCCATGTAAAGGTTCAGTGAGGGGTACATACGAATATCTATGGGGTTATAATTAAACATTCTGAAGTCCTAAATAGAGCTTGCATTTAAGTCTAAGGGGGGAAAGCTAAAGATAAATGCAGATAAGGAAGTGTTGAATATAAGTTTGATGAAAAAAAAAGGATGGATTTTCTAATGGAGATTCTTAGTGTTTAAACATTATCCTGCATAATTTGCAGCAATAGTAGTAAAACATCTACTAAACACCATACCTTAAGTAAATATCTCTAGATAAATAATGAAATATCCTTAAAGCTGCAAAGCGGATTCACTAACGTTTAAAGAGATCATCAGTATTGACTTCACAAAGCTAACATTCCTAGGTCTCACGGATGAATCGTGCCTTTGAATGTTTATCTGATTTTTATAAGAATTGTAAGTGAAATCTTTCAGTTACAAAAGTCAGAAGAAGATGTATCATCTTAATTAGCCCTGTGGCCCTCCAGCTATCCCTTAAGTGTCATTATTCAGTCTATTGGCTGAAATGGAGAATGTGAGTTGCAACCATACCATTATGACTTAATGCCAAGGGAAATCTTGAAAGATTTATTTCAAGGGTTAACTCCAATAAATGCACGTATGTACAATGATTATCAAACCCATTGTATGGCCAAGCTGTGCGTAAGTCTGTTGTTGGGTACACACAACCTTGAGAGGCATTGCCTCTGCTAGAACAAGGTCTTCTTTGAGCTGCAGTTCCATAAAAGGACAAGTGAGGTCATAAATAGGAAGTGAGCAGGTCATAGTAAATAAAATTAAACAAACATGAATGTGTGTTGGAATATTTTTATTTTAACCATTTCCATTTTGTGACATTTGGTGCATATATTGTTTTCCATGTGCTTGTTTATAATTGTACTATTGTACTAATTCATCCCTTTTGCCTTTAACTCTTTGAGTGCCAGTAGTCAGGGCATAAGACATAAGACTTCCTCTGGGGTAGGTAAGAAGGCTCCCCTGCACTGCAGAAAGATTGGTAGTGATCACAAAAAAGTGGAACCTATAGTACTACCATGTATAAAATATGTGGTTGTCGCCTGGGGTCCACATTGCAAGCCCTCTACCACATATGTGGTTGGTGCTGTAAGGGTTAATGCCCCTTATTTGCCCTTAGTACAAATTCATTTTTTAATGACTTAATGATACATGATTCACTAATAGTTTGTGTTTTATTTTCTACAAACCCGTTTCATTGTTACTAATTGATAATGTTGTATGTGGCCAATTAAAAGTGACATTTGCTTCTTTTTCTATTTCTGTGGATCTTTATTAGGCTAATGTTAACTGTATTTTTAATTGCCTGGTTAATTATTCATATGTTTCCCTTTTAATTTTTATTATTTCTATTTCTCATTAATAAATTATATCTTTCTGTAGAAGTTATATTAAGTGATTCTTTTTTTTCTTTTTCAATACTAAAAAGTGTCCTATTGTTTACTGTTTTTTTTTTTTAAAAAAACAGAGGCAGTAGGGGGGTTGGGTAGGGAAGGGGTATAAGGGCAGAGGAAATTGTAAGAAACATAGATATAATGGTGATGTTACACACATCCAACACATCCATAGTTAATTGATGACCAGTTTATTATGTTAATGTAAGTATTATTATCCCGATAGTTAACATTGATGGCTAGTTCCCAGATTCTTCGGTTGTAGTGAGATAGTCTGGTGCCAAAGGTATGGATGCTTTTAATCCATAATGATTAATTGGCCTATCTGACCCTAACCTAGCCCCATGCACTCCATCATAAAGGAGAGTTCTCCAGGGGAGATCTAGTGGCATGTAGCTACTTACAGTTATAGAAGAAGAGAACGTGGATTCTTATGATGGTGGAGAAAAGATGTGCCCTAATCAGATGAAAGGCCATTGGTTTTGATGTCTCGTCTTTTTAAAGACAAATCACCTGATACCTTATCGTTGTTGCGTTCATCCAAAACGTAGACGAAGACACACAACACGAAGAATCTTTGTGATCGTCTTCGTCTACTAATCTCCCCGGTCCCTTCCCCATCTAGCCTACCTTATCTTTGCGGCATCGCAGGAGTTGACGGAAGCGGAAATCCGTAGGTTCGCCGTCAGGGGTTAGAGTGCAGTGCAAGTGAGCCTATTGGTCGCATGCAGGGTCTTCCTCTGGCATCAACCAATTGGTATTAACCCCATATACAAAGCCGGAAAAAAACAAAGAAAAAACGAGCGCAAAGGATGTCCACGAATATTCGCCCGAAGAGAAGACAGGAACGGGCAAATATTCGCAGAATACAAAGATTTTTTTTGCTGAAGACGAACACGAAGACCTCCGCCCAAGTCTACTTATTTTATTTACAAATAAAACGATCTTATCATTTGTTAGCAGTTTATGTTAGTCCCATAAGGACTAATAACAGTCTTCGTCATCACGTAAATGATGGCTTCCAAGGCCCTATAGCATCAAAGCTCTGTGGATCCACTGATAACCGCAGAAACGCTGTTTGGCAAGAAGTGGTCGGCAGAAGCGAAAGTGCTCATCAGAGAAGGTAGGGAAACATTTAGAGAGAGAGAATGAGAGAGTGAGTGTGTGTGAGAGAGTGAGTGAATGTGGACCCATGAATTTCAGATGAAACTGCTGAGCTTTTTGCTTAATTTTCATCCGATTTGCGGGGGGTCTGGGCTCATTTTCGGGAGCTTCATACAAATCACCAAATTCAACAATATTTACGAATCTGAATGCACAAGTCTATTGTAAACAATCTCGAATGCCAAGGGCTCATGAAAACAATACAGATGAGTCCAGGATATATCGTATACATTCTTGCTGGGGCAGACAGCCAGGTTCCAGCATAATCTCCATTGAGGGATCATGGGGAGTGAAGATAAATTTGCATGAACTGCCCTGTCTTCTTTTTACTGGAGACAGATGCAACACCAGAGATAAATAATTTACAATCTATACATTAAATAAAAGAAATAATAACACAATAGGTCATTTTCAGTGCTGAATTCATGTTATGGGTTTATCTCAATATTTTTTGACTATGAAAACGAGACACATTTGGCATGAGACATGCGTTCACACAGTAAAAAACAAATTTCACTTATTATATTCATATATTTATGTAACTATGAATGCTAATCTAGGCTTTTGTGCTGGCTGTTTAGAGAAGCTGAATTTCCAGACACAGCTGGATGCAAAAAGCAGGGTTAAGGTTGAAAGCCATCACAGAAGCCTTTGATAGCATATCAATTGAAGGATCAGGTGTTTCACCATCCAAACTATCCTGAGAAGGTAAGAGAGCTGCAAGACGTTGAAGTGATGGGTCTGTGTCAGGTGTAGGGACTGTCTGAGGTTGCAAGATCAGAGAGATGGGGATCCATCATTTCTGAAGAAAGGATGGCTATTATTGATTCCCGGGCTGACGGACGAGCAGCTTATTTCAATTTTCTTTGTTTTTTTGGTTATCGACTTGTTTTCCTTTGGCTTCCCCGTGGAGTACAAAGCCGCATTCTTGTCATGGATTTTAACCCTGTAACAAATGACAAGAAATGATGAGCCTGCAGATAGCGCTCGATAATTGTTATTAGCAGCTCTGCACCCCTAAAAATATTGTCTGAGGAACATTTCCTGCTCACTATCTGATTTTTCCAGTCCGAGGCTTCAGATGAAGCATGTAACATGATGGATTTTTATATCACAGCTGTGATAATTGCCTATATTTACAAACCCGTTGATTCAATATCACTGCTAACATATGGTTTAACCCTTACTGTTGAATTTCGTTTACTTGACCGCGCAATTCTTATTGAATGCCGTTCCACACGCTGTGCAATTTTTATCATAAATACACTGCGAATGGATAAGTGCCACAAAGATTTTTCATTTGCTTAGATATTGCGCCTTCGCTTCTTGGGGAAAAGGGTATAATGCTTTTGAAATAAAAAAAAATCATGTTAAAAATAAATAAAATGACATTAAATGTGATTATCATTTATCACCAGAAGAGACTGTATTACTTAAATATCCTTAAACCTGCAAAAAATGGTTGTTACCTCCAAAATTATTGTTTGGTAATAAAAAATATGGGGAAAAAAATTCTTATGGTAAGTGTAACAGGTCTCCACAAAATATCAAAATCACCAGTGACCCAAAAAAATTGTTCCTCTCCGTCCATATTTTTTTTATTCTATTTGTATTACCTCGTTCCTAAATGTTTCATTCTATGGATTCATTCCAACTGCGATGATCAATTCATGTTTAGCAACTGGAAAGATGTCTTTTTTTGGTTTTGGCAAAACTAGAATGTACTTCCCATTATCGCGTGCCTTCAGTTCATTGGCGGCTTCCCAGTGTGTGGTGCAGAACCAGTTTCGACACTAATCTCTCATGTCAAATGTCGTTATTCTCACTTTAGTGTTCATCACATAGATCAGAGTGGGAGAATCTATTCACTGGCAAAGAGCTAAGAAATTAGAATTTTTTCGAGGTGGCTTAGTCGGCTGAAACACAAGGCACTTTCCATAGTAAACATATTAATCTTTCCAAACCTAATTACATACAGCATTGTATGATAAGTACTGTATATTCTCTGCAGTCATAGGTAGAGATGTAGAGATGTATAGTGGTAACCAGTAAAAAAAAAAATGTCTACCAAAAAAACAAATCATCAAAGCCTAAAGTATTAGTATTAAAGTTAGGGCTTACTAAATGTGGGTTAGAATATTGTTATTTAGATTAGATTTGGGGTATTAAGATAATATAATTCTGGCAATTGTGGCTCAAAAAAAAGGTTAGAATAATAATAACAAGGAGTTAGGTTTAAGATTGGGAATGAAGAATAAAGGGAGTTGTAAGGAGTTAAAGTTGAAGTTTAACTAATGATATTGAGATGCAGATCTAAGACAAATTAAATTGTAAATTTCAATGATTCAGTAGAATAAATGTATGGAATATTGTTAGTGCTACGAAACAAAATATGTTAAATGAGGGCACTGGTCAAGGCTTTAGAACTTAAATGTGGGTAATATTAATCTTATGAAAATGATGATTATGATTATTTTCTTTATTTTTAGTTTTGCTTTTTTGGTTGTTTTTTTAGTTATACAAATAAAAGCTAATATTGGAAAGCAAGCCCACCGAGAAGGAAAGAAAAATTGAGTATGGAACCAACTACTACTACAACTGAAATCAAATGGGTTGTCACAGCCATTACTAGCCATAGAATGTACATTTACATAGGTGGCTGGTATTTTAATTTACCAAGACGTAGATACTGTTTTTACATAACCACAGCCAATTGGTACTCTCAATGTCCTTTAGTGCTTTCTCGGCAAAATACATCTCTCCTCCTTCCAGTTGCCAATGCCCTTTACATTATAATGAAACACGATGTATTTCATAGTTGAGTATAAAGAATAAGATAGATATAGGTGGCAATCTATACAGCTGTAGCCCAAGCAAACTAATCAAGTTCTAACATTTGGGACAACAGTAAATCAGTGACCTTTAACTTCTTAATGAAAGATATCCTAAAATATTCTGTTCTAAAAGTCTTTTCTAACATGTTATCAGGACAAATAAACCGTATCATTAACCAAGCAGTTCACTCTTATAGGGTGGTTATAGTCCAGAACACCTGGCCTTAA
>VKOC01022585.1:0-51103 GCA_009364415.1 Spea multiplicata | reverse complement strand
AAAATGGTCGGCCCTCGCACATGTTCACTTCATCAAATCTAGCACTCTTCGAAAAAAGTTTGGACATGCCTGTTCTATACCCTAGGCATTTCTCCTCCACTCGCCATGCTCCTCTTTCAGCCCATTGTAACTCTCTGCTCCAGAACTCCCTAGCTCCAGTCCTCAAAGACTCCAAACAGTGCCTATCTTTGGTATCAACTCATGTCGGCACTGGATTAGAGTTGGAACCTGTGCCTTAATGAATCTTCTCGCAACTATTAAAAGCATGCATTAATCATTCACATTGACCTCTTTCTCTGAATTCATACACTATTCTCTGAAACCCAAACACAACCACCGGCATTTGTTCTCTGTAGGATCATAGTTCCCCCAGCTTAGTACCACCCTGCTTCTCCTGTCAGTTACTGACTTTTATTTAACTTCTTATCCAGATCTTTAGATTTCCTTTGTTCGACATTTAAAAGTGAAAAGGTAAATAGCTTTATATTTATATGTGTGTGTATAGATCTTTATATAAACATAATATTTACCACAAACAATCTGTATATATTCATATAAAATATATTATAATACTTACATTCCCTGTAACGTCGGTCTGTGAGCTAACATTGAGATACTGTCTTGGAAGAGAAGCATTTGAACCCTCTAAAGATGTATCACTGGCCCACAGATCTGACTGAGATCCTTTGTCAAAGCAGAATCCATTTTTCAATCTAGCAAGACTCTAGAAGGAGACAGTATTTGTTTAATAAGACTAATATCTTCTAGATTGGATCGGATTGTGTATTTATGGGTTCAATTAACAGAATAGGCCCCATGACATGTTGGACAAGGAATCAAACTAGATTGCTAAAGAACCGGTGCTGTACCGGTTAGAACAGAAATGTATCTACATCAATAGCGTGTACGTAATGCCAAAGGAAGGGAACATGATTTGACTAAAAAAGCCTTCAAGCCCTTAATTGTTTACAGATTACACAATTTAATGGGATAATTATAGAAGGCAAAATGCGATATACGTTTGTTGAAACAGGCATAGTATATGATTCATATTGTATAATATAACAGTAAACTCACTTGTCCTACTTGCTAAAGACATATATGTGAATTACCAGGAGGCTTTATTTAAAGGTCAATGTTTGAGTACTTAAATCTCTTTTGCACATCCTGCTATATGTAATCATACACACTGCATATATCAAGTTACATACTGATTAATTTACTCTCTTGTTAATACAGTTTACAGTATGGAACGGCATCGGTAGCTAAGTATTAGCAACAATAAATTGTAAAATGTATTAATGTTAATTTCTTCAAGCTTCAGTGTTTTTGTAGAAAAGGTACAGCTGAGATCAAGATGTTCATTTATTATTGGAAAGGTTATTTTCCTTTTTCTCAATCATTACAAGAAATTAAAAATTGTCTTTAAAAAATCTGAAATTGCAGTCACATAAGTGTATCTCCCCAAACAATATGGTACCTGTCCTGTGAAAGGGAAGTGGCTTAATGGCATTACTAAATGTTTAAACGTTTAGGAAATCAAAATAACATTTTGTATTAATAAATCAACCCTTCATTAAGCTTGGATTAATGAATGAATCATGTCGAAATGTAGGAATGATGAATTCTGATGAAATGAAAAAGGATAAATGTCTTCATTAAAATATGTTCATGCTTTGTGGATTTAACTATACTTCTGAAAAACAGTAATGCCATTTCAAACATCAAAATTCTTCTTACAGAAAAGCCAATTTCTATGGAATTGTATATGCGTTTCTTTTTCCATTTTATCCGTAAAACGTTATTGGCAGAAGAGAAAACCAAGGTAAACACCAAATGCAAAAGTTGATGAAAGTTTTGCCTTCACCCAAATAGAGCCACTCCTCTTAGTGGTGACATTTATTTCCTATTTCAAACACAATTTTCCTAAAGCAACGGCTGGCTCATCACATGTTGCCATCATACCAGGAAATGTCCCATGCTTGGCTGAATTCTTACGCCTCCTTTCCTAGGGGTTTAGTTGTGAAAACGAGACGGGCCTAGCCAGAAGGGTGAGTTCTTGTCCCAAAGTATTTGAAATGTAAGATATGGGTCGGCAGTATGCAAGGGTTGAGGGAACCTGGGTTGGTGAAAAACAGTAAATTCCCAGGCATGGTTACCACCAGCCAAGATACTATAATCTACGTGTATTTCAATGTTATTGCTTAATATACTTTTCCAATAATTTATAGGGAATTTCACAAAGGTCTTTCTGTACGTTACATTATTTTAGCCTCAAAATATATTAACCCTATGTAGCATACATTCCAGAGCACCAACATGTACAGGCACCCACAGCCTAAAAAAACTATATAATGAAAGGATTTATGGGAGAAGCATATACAAAGTGAAGCTGGGCACTACTAGTTTGTGGTGTGATTAATCAAATAAAAATGTTTAACCTTGCCAACTTATCCACTGTTATTACGGTATTTAAAGTGGATGTGGCTTTTGTATTATATGCACACTGGTTTTCGGTGGAAGTCTATGCAGAAATCACTTTTCCACCCTGCATGTTTTAGCTTAAAAAAATGACACGGTCAGCAACAACACTACGAGTTGATTCATTTCATGAATTCTTACAGTACGCATGTTTCATGAAAATAATTAATTTGGGTTTTCACTATTGTCAACTTGTTAACAAAAATATATGAACCCACACGGATCAGCCATAACATTATGGCCACTGACAGGTGAGGTGAATAACACTGACAATCTTCTTCTCATGGCACCTGTCAGTGGGTGGGGTATACTAGGCAGCAAGTGAACATTTAATCTTCAAAGTTGATGTGATAGAAGCAGGAAAAATGGGCAAGTGTAGGGATCTGAGCGACTTTGACAAGGGCCAAATTGTGATGGCTAGAGCATCTCCAAGCATCCCTTGTGGGGTGTTCTCAGTCTCCAGCGGTCAGTACCTAGCAAAAGTACTATCAAAAGTGGTCCAAGGAAAGAAAAGAGGTGGACTGGTGACAGAGTCATTGGCTGCTAACGTCTTGTTGTCAGAAACCACAGAACACCTTCAAAGGTCTAGTGGAGTCCATGTCTCGACGGGTCAGGGCTGCTCTGGTGACAAAAGAGGGACCTACACGATATTAGGCAGGTGGTCATAATGTTATTGCTGAGGTCAGGAGCCCAGCAAAGCTTTATTTTTTTTTATTAAGGATTTGTGTTTGATTTCAGATAATTCAGATGTTTTGGATCTGCTGGAAGAACAAAGAAGTGTAGGATGTGTACACACAAATAAATCAATTAAATCAATCAATTCTATACATGAAACGATGCCTCCTTTAGCACTCTGCAAAATTCAAAATAGATGTGATACATTGCTCTTTATGAAAGGCGGAAGTGCAAGGTGTATGGAAGAACTTCAATCACTTGATCGGAATATGGAACTATTTGAAGACTCACTGCGCTTCCTGTCTTCTTGCTTCTCTTCTAAGAAGGCTTCCTACAAGTTTTTAGTGGGAATTTTTGCCCATTCATTTAGTAGAGCATTTGTGAGGTGGACAAGAAGGCCTGGTTCGCAATCTCTGTTCCACTTTATCACAAAGTTCAATGGGGTTGAGGTCAGGGCTCTGTGCGGGCCAGTCAAGTTCTTTCACACCAAACTCATCCAACTATGTCTTTATGGACCTTCTTTGTGCACTGGGGCACAGCCATGCTGTAATAAAAAGGGACCTTCCCCAAACTGTTCCCACAAATTTGGAAGCATAGGATTGACCAAAATCTCTTGGTACGCTGAAGATTTCCTTTCACTGGATGTAAGGGTCCTAGCCCAACCCCTGAAAAATAGCCCCATGCCATTATCCCTCCTCCTCCAAACATTGGCACAATTCAGTCTGGCAGGTAACATTCTCCTGGCATCCAACAAACCCAGACTCACCCATCAGACTGCCAAACAGAGGAGCGTGATACGTCACTCCACAGAACACGTTTCCACTGCTCCAGAGTCCAGAGGCGGTTTGGTTTACACCAATCGATACGATTCTTGGCATCACAGTTGGTGACGTGAGGCTTACATGCAGCTGCTCAGCCATGGAAAACCATTTCATGAAGCTACCTCCACAGTTTTTGTGCTGATTTTAATGCCAGCGGAAGTTTGGAACTCTTCAGCTATGGAATCAGCAGAACGCTGATCTTCTGTTTCATGGCTGAGTTGCTGCTGTTCCTGAACGCCTTCACTTTCCAATAATATTGCTTACAGTTGACAAGGAAATATCAAGCAGGGATGAAATTACAAAGACTAACTTATTGCAAAGGTGGCATCCTATCAGTATCACACTTAAATTCACTGAGCTCTTCAGAACGACTGCATGGCTAGGTGCTTGATTTTGTTGACCTGTGGGAATGGGTCTGATTGAAACACTTGAATTCAATAATGTGTCCCAATACTTTTGTCCATATAGTGTACGTTAGAAGGAGCTGACTAATGAAAACATTCTTATATCTGATTAACTTTTTTTGTAGTATTTTTATAAAGTTATAATCTACTGACTTAATTTGCGGTTTGATTTGAAGACGTTTGTCCTGATTTGATTCAAGGTTTCATTCGATCCAGATTTGCAAAGCCCTGGCAGAGCTGCCAAGTTTAACATTTCAGAATTGCACAGTCTCTGTGAAAAGCATGTCAATGTTAAATTGATAAAATAAAAATGCTTACAGCAATTGTTCTCCATAGCTTAAAACCATGCATAATACCTGAATTAGATCCCGCTTCTCTTTTTCTCCAGAACTGATGGCTTTTTTGATAGCTTTCATTTCATTCAAAATTGCTTGGGCTTCATCTAGTTTGTAGCCAATATGGTTTCCTGACATTTTCGAATCAATCCTGCATTAGCAGCAGACAAAAAAAAACAAAACACATTAGGTAAACAGGCTGATAGGAGCAAGATTTTACTTTTCATTTAACAGTCGAGGCCCAATAATGACAGTGGGTTCTGTTGACTAAGGGGAGAGTTGGGGACAAAGTCTGCAGGAGAAGGTTTTAACACTTTGATTTCATTATACACCATGAAAGGCCAACACAGGTAGGTTCCTCCAGCTGGAAGGGCTGAGCTTGCACTCCATAATGCATATTTTAATGGGCGTGGAGACTTATGCATTATATAGGACCAGCCAAGCTGCACCAGAAGCTCCCTGGGGATGGGCCTTCAGAATGTATCATAAAGCCAAAGAGTTGAAACTACAACTCTCCTACAAACTCTCCTATAAACTCTCTTACCAACCTTCATGTTAGTAAACAAACCTCAGAATCTTTAAACTTGACAGTTACTACTTTATTCAATGACTACAAGATGAGGCCCCATAGTGTTGATACAGGTTCTGGTGCTTAAGACCACATTAACATCACCAGAACCTTTAAACACTTACTTTGCACACAGACTATCCACCTTCCAAACAAACTTGACCTACCTAAGTTATACACCCCATACCCACACAGTGCCCACCCCAAACACTCCTGATACATTTTCCTGTCTAGCACACTCCTGATCAACCACACTTGAGTCTTTCCCCCACAGACTCAGGGCTTAAATCTCTTTAGCCACCCCCCAGTTTTGTCTCTGTAAATATCTGTTGTGACACTCTTACCATCTGCTGGCCTCTCATAGAAGGAATACTTTTCTCCTACAGATTTGCCACGGTGAGGCATATACTCGCTATGCCTTACACTGATCCATTGCTGGGTGAGTGACCATCACCTGATTCTATTTAGTAGGTTTAGCTCTATTGTCGAAAGGCAAGTATTATTTTTTTGTACAGATTCTATCAATCAACAACAGATGGGAAGACCTTTGGCAGTCTAGGATGTCAGACTTGCTAATGTATTAATCCGGGATCTCAGGATCTGTTTCTTAAGAGACCATAGCATTTCAGAGATTAGGATTACATTCTTAAAAACCTACTTCACTTCATAGAAATCATCTAGTATTTCTAAATTAGATTACCCATGCAATGCAGCCACTCTAACCTTTTAAATACGTTACAAGTTTGATTAATATATTTTAACTAATGAGTTTAACTGAAAGAATTATTTCTGTGTTATTAATTGCTCCCTGAACAAACAATACATTTCCCTCAAAGCCCAGCCATGAACCGTAGAACCTTCTGAACAAATCCAAACTTCATATTTTGCCATTGTCAGTTCATTTTATCGTGGAAAGCTAGCAGCTGAGATTTACAGATTTAACTGAAATGAGATCTTTAAGGCAGGATGGACATCTTATGAACGTTGCACCTTTCATAATGTAATGATGATTACTTAGAACAAACATCATCGTTTGGGTTTTTGGGTATTTTTATGCTGCAGAATGTTAGTATTTGGTACTCACAATTGATTAGCTCTGGGGTTATCGTAGGATGCACAAACATATAAAAAGACTCATTCAGAAAGGTAAAGTACCTGCCTGGTATTGTGAGGTGACTGCATTCTATTATTCATATGTAAAAACAGAATAATGACATCGTCCTTATCTTTGTCAATGACACAAACACCAAACTAGATATCTAAGGAACCGGCCTCATAGGCAGTTCTCTGAATAACAAATGATTGAAATCCTTATTTCAGTGGCGCTGTTACAGTAGCATTTAAAAACATTCAGATAAAGCTAAAATATATAGCAAACTATGGATAAATAGGTCTCCACGAAAAACCCAGTACAATCAAAAAACAAGATGCTACAGGACGCTACTGGAGAAAGATAATTGTTATTTAGTACACTACAAATAATATATAGCCACGACTAGACAAGTCCTACCTTGCTTCAAAAAGCTAACAAAGCACAAAACAATAAAATGTTTCTCTGAAAACAATCTGACTTGTGTTTAAAAAGACAGTAAATCTTATTTATAGGGATGCTGTCATAAAAATATATATATTTTTTCTCAAGATATAAATGTTGTGAGGCACAGGATATTTTTTCTGTTTACATTATGTCTGAGTTGAATGCTAACTAAGCATGTGATCTCTGTAAATGAGATCTTCGTCTATATAAAACCATGATGTAAAAGTTTATGTATGTAGGAGTACATCAGTTTATATCCATAATTTTGTAGCACACTGCCAGCTGCCAGCTTATTTTTCCCCTATATATTTTTGGGTCACTGACCCAGCTGTATTCCATACGGCAAGAAAGGGTATGTTGTATAATGGGTAAGGACATGGTCAGCCAAGTCCTATTTTGCAGTGCAACCTCACTGGGTTTTGTAAATTGCAGATTATTCTACCAACTCTCCCTTTAGTGAATTAACCCCGAAGTGTTCTAAGTCCCCAAAATATCACAATAGACTGTATATAAATAATACAAAGTGTTGTGTAAATAACATGCATTATTCTTCTAAGAAGTGCTTTCTAAACAGCCAAATAAGGACCTAAAAGTATTAATAAGGTTCTTTAACAACCCTACCTATAACAAGACCTTCTTAGGACAATTAAAACCTTGGGAGGCATAGTATTCTGATTTAAATGACAAATAAACAAATTAAATGAAAATAGGAATTGAAAGGTTCAAATAGCCAAGATGACCCGTTGCTACACTTACATTAGAAACTGTAACCCTTGGGTAATAATTCTTCTCCCATTAAATGGCTGCTTGGTCCAAATTCACTGGTTGAGTCAATCAGTTCAGAACAACTCAATGTACTCCATATTCCAACGTGACATTTAAGGTTCTAGAGGTGATCCCTGAGTTAGCTTCACTTGGTTTTTGAGTATGAGGCTTTTTTATAGTTAGACATCACTGTTAACCGAGAGGTGGCAAAAACCCAACCCCTAAGAAACAAACTACCTGTTGGCTACCCAATGTTTTGCTGGATGCCAAAAATCCAAATAACATCAGTTAAGAGACAGATACATTTTGATGGGACAGTGAAAGTAGTTGGTTATGAAGGTTGTTAATTAACACTTAATCTACTGAGGTGGTGAATGGATAGTAAGACAGGGAGTTATCGCAGATGTCCTTGTGAGAAAGACCTTCAGTTTAATTACCACAAGGATCATCCAAACATTGACAACCTTTGTTATATAAGCATGTTGGTTTAGGGTTCAAAACACAAGGTATTGCTATTACACCATTTAAACATGAATTCTTAGAGCCAAGCTAAAGGTGTAGCTTGGGCAAGAGTTCAGGATAGCAGTAAAACAGGTTTAGCAAGGGAGCAAGAACAGTGGAGAACATTCTTCTTAGATCCACCTGGGAAATAACTATGAAATATTATATGATGAGTTATTTACAAAGTATTTAGACAGGAACAACTCCAGAATTTCTATTAGACAAAAAACGGAAGGCTTGTTAGAGCAACAAAGCCTTTTTGAACACAGACTGTCAATCAAAACAAGATCAAAAAGAGCCTCATTAATCCCTCTTTTCAGTTTGATCTCTACCGAAATGTCAAATTCTTGTATCCGTTGATATAATATCCATGTTGCAAATTAATTTTCGTTTGTTTTCAAAGCTTTATGTCATAGGGAAATGGATCAAAGGGCTGTTTTGGGGTATTTTAGAATCATCTCACTATGAATATGAACAAAAAAACTTTTACTCATGAAATAATCATTTGATGCACCGACACCTGTTAGTAGCACGTAGCGACGTCAATATTTTGAGCATTGTTGCATCAAATTCTTTTTTAACCTAAAACTGGCCCTGGTTTTGGAAAAAAGATGGAGGTACGAAGGGTGATCCATATCATTTGTGCATAGGGTTACTGGATATAATCCCACTGTGGCATTATCTCTCTGATCTTGTCTTGGCCTCCAACTGTAATTTATCATAAAAAACCCTTGAAATTGTACTTCTCAGGGTTTTTACCCCAACCTCCGGGCCTCAATGTGAGTGGCCACATTCTCAGGGTTACACAGTTGTCTCCATATTCTTCCTTTGCTTTTAATCTAAACATTCTCTTTGCACTATTTCCCACAAGAATATATCAGTTGAAAAGTATTTAGGTAGTTTTTGTAGAACATCTTCCAAACTAGTGCATAATGTCTAAGCAATATCGCTTCTTCAGGCAGAGAACATCACTACAACATTTTGTGGTTAATTCTTTATGTCAAAGATATGTATTTGGAAATTTTGGAGATAATTATTTTGGAAGATATGCTTATTCTTGCAGAATTTACTTCCCGGTACCTTTTTAGCAAACTTTAGTTGCTTTTTGTCAACATTAATTAAAAAAGGGGAGATATACCACAACAGTTCATTTAAACGAGGAAAACTTACTGTTTCAATGTTTGGTAGCCATTTTCCTTATAGTGAAGTTCTTGCCGCATGTACACCACTTCTCTCTTCAGTTTATTAACCTGAAATAGACACAAACAATAGTGTAGTTAGTATAGCAAAAATCTGAGGGTCTCCATATTAATGGAGAATGATGGAGAGAAAAGAATATATGGGAATACAAAGATAAAGAATTTATGTCATACTTTCCAGTATCTATCTTTTACATACAAAAATATTCTGCAGCAGTCTACAACACCAAAAGAGACTATAAAGATATCATCTTTACCATATTTGCTCTTTTTTCTATGCCTAACAGGGTTCAACTCTGTACCTTAGTATAATATTCACATAATGGTGCACAAGTAGTGCAGTAAAGAACTTGCTTCTGGTCTTAACCAATATAAAGAGCTATACAAAAAGCTTGCTATATTTTAAGCATAGTGAGAATTTTCTTTAGAAACAGCCCGGCTTTACATTCTGACTCGGCTGCATCTTTTTATTTACTGTCAATGATGGTGAACGTTTGCCTTTGAAGTCACTGGTTGAAGTCAATGGCAAAATTCTACTGAAATAACATAAAAGGGTCTGAGCTTAATGTTTTGGAATATAGTCAGTAGCTATAGTATTGCGCTGCTACCCCAGGGTCATTTTGATATTTTGCAAAATATTTATTTAATCAACACATTCTTTCACTGTCAAACTAATCAGTTTAATTATTAATTGGGAGAAACATGAAGATCTAGGCATCAAACAATGCGTGAACTGTCCTGTTTACGTCTGTGATAACTAAAATAAAATGATAATGTGTAAGCAAGAAAAAAAAATATTTATAATGATATTTAATGGTATAACCAGATACTTATGACATGTAGTGCAACTTTCTGCTCAATATACTTACTACCGGTAATTTGGATGTAATTATGGTTCATAAAGACCTCTAAAGAGATTGGTGGGGGGTAACAATGACACTAGTTATTGTTATGCCGATGTGTTATAATACAGAGAATATATGCTAGAACATGGCAATAACACATCAAAGAGGGAGAAGAACATACCGTCCCCATTTCAACATACCCTGGACTTAGTAGTAGCAATCTCAGCTTTAAGAATGTCAGGGTCATACTTGGAGCTTGACGAGGAGCCAGATACCACTAAAAACAAACATATATCACAAAATTATTAATAAAAATATTATTAAGTAGGTAAAAGATTTAAAGGCAAAAGGTCACAATCACCTAAAAGATAGCGAAGAAACTACTAAGAAAGAGGACAATATGCGTCAGCTTTGAAAATGATAGTTGTTGGAGGACAAATGCAGCTGAGAATCCAAACTTGGCAGAGGTATCAATCTGCGTATGAAAGGGAATGAGAGGTCTATCCTTTGCGGATATAAAAATATGAATTCCGTTAGCTGCTTCTGGAAAAGGGAACAGTAAGGAGCCTTTCTGAGGCTGACACCTCTATAATAGATATTTAATTGGCAATCCAGGTGGAAAGTATATGGCCCACAGTGTGTCTTCCCTAAATAGGCTTAACATATGCACATTTTCAAGAGTTGTGCACATTGAAAGTTACAGATATGACGATGTCCATATGGGGGGTACATGTGCAAACATTTTAGAAAAGCTCATTAACAATTTCTAGAGGGTTTGGAGTATTCCACAGTAGAAGGTTTCAGATGCAAACAATTGTAAGGCTTTCCAAACACCTATTCGCATGAGATTCTGAAACAATTGAATTAAATGATTACTAGTTCATGGTTTGGCCTCCTGTATCTCAGTGTCCCTCTTTCCTATACTGCTGTGAGTCTAGTGGGAAAAGACACTAGGATAGCGTGGATAAGTATGTGATTGGGCTGTGCGTGCATAAGGGTTTTACACCAATAGAAATCACAATAATTAGGATTTACATTTCAGAACTTGCATGGATACAAAATATTTTCTGTAAATCATTAAATACCTACAAATAACTCAAAAAACAATTAGTTAGCATGTTATCTGTAAGCAAACTTCAGAAAATGTGTTACTGCAACAGGAACATTCTGCCATATTCAACAACGGCAACGATGTCTGGGTACGTTTTCTTATCCCAAAAATGAATGAATTACAGCTTACAGCTTGTCTGAGATCCTAATTTGTGTTTCCAAACATCATTCAGCTGCCTGTATTCCTGCTGAGCTAACTCCAGTCTCTGTTGCTTGACTTGGTAAATCTCCTTCTGTGCTGTTAGGGCTTCCTGAGCAAGTACCAGATAATCCTTCAACATGCGCTCCTGTTCTCTTCGCCATTGCACCCGAGGGTCCTCTATCTGTGTGGTTTCTGAAAAAGACAAACGAACATTTGTCGGTGCAGCTACCACTTAAAGTAGCGTTAAAATGTATTTTTAACCCTTAAGAGAACCTTACTTGATGGTACTGGCGCTGGCAGTGTCCATAATGCACAGTCCGATCTGCACATGAACTACCGCAGCAGGAAGTTAAATTATTATTATACATTTTCATGTAAAATATTGTATAGCACTGCATATTTGGCCTTAAGAAAAAAAAGATAATAATAATAATCTATTGGCGTAACATGTTTTCGTTACATTATTCTACTTGGTTAATGTATGATGCACATTTTTGTGTAATTATACATTTAAATATTACAATTTAACACAATAATGCATACAAAGGGGAAAATGTGCTTAAAATTAAATGCATTATCCTCACTCTTAATACAGTTACATAAACACACTTTTGAATAAACTCCTGCTATCAAAAGATCTAAAGTCATGGTAAAGCCCCCCCCCCCCCCCCCGCTAGCCATTCTTTTCTCTGACCATAGCAGAAGTTATGCAGAGTAACCAAGGCTCAAAATAGCCGCATGCTCACACTCGGGTGAGTGTGTGGCACTGTCAGCTAGTGGCCCACCAGCATTTGCTTGGTGTGCCATTGCCATATTGCCAATCCAGGCCTGGTACATTTGCCTCCTACTCCTGCCAGCCATCTGCCCTATTGCTTGCCCGATAGAGGGAGCCAAGAAAGCATCATAGTTGTACAATTAAAAGCCCGGACACCCTAGAAATCAAGGGGGGAAGTGTGTGTCACCATCAAAAGGGCCAGACCGTCCCCTACTGGCCCACACTGCTGGGAGACAAGGATTCCATTACAGGCACGTCATTTCATAGGTCTGCATTCAGTAGGCAGTATGAGCATCGCATGATTATATTCAGACAAACCTGATACCCAGCTTACATCTGCTAAATACTTAATGTACACTGCACAAAACATGGCATAGGAATTCAATCTGCGTGGATTTTCACTTTCCTGAAATATTTAGGGAAGGCTGTCACAGGCGGAACAAAAGGGAAGCGCTAAATAATTCACGTGGAAATTGGCATCTGCTTGAAAATGCTAAAGCACACAATTGAATTACTAAAATGGTAAATCAGACAAGGATATATATATATATATATAATTTTTATTTTTTGTTATATACTGTACGTTCATTAATGGAGTTGACAAAAAGCTGTTTATTTACCATCCAGTTCATAAAGCAGCTCTCACGCTTTTACCATTCTAAAATAAATTCACATCTTGTAGAATATTCATGTTTGTCCTGTCTGTGCGCTGCAGTTTTCTTCCCATGTTCCACCCCTGAGCATATTCCATACATTGTAGACCAGGTACAGCTTATACCATATATCAAATACATATTTAATATGATCATTTTTGTTTACAGCTTGACATGCCACTAATCTTTGTGCCTTGATCTTAAATCCAGCACCAATTCAGCTTGCGCAAACTCATTAATCTGTTATTAATCATATCTGATATACATACATCCCAGGTTTCTCTGTAGAGACAGTCCATCCCAAATTTCGTCCAATGATGTCCCTCTATTTTGGTGATATTACAGTACTCACTGTAACGCCCTGAAAGTTACAATAATAACGGCAATTCACAAAGCCACATACCAAGTGTAAGTAAAGCCTTGCCCATAGCCTCGTCACCAACCAGACTCCTTAAAACGAGTGTTACTCTTTGGTCATTCGAAATGTTGATGGATCAGACTCATTTTTTTTAAATATTATGATGTTAATTTCCAGTAAGTGGTTAATAATAACAACAAATCAAAAACATCAATTCTTAAAGGAGTTTATAATGTTTTTCGGTATGCGTTGTTGGCATTGACCTCTGTGATTTATAGGTACGTACTATGGTACATTTCTTTGCAGAGGATGACTTGTAACATTGTTGACAGCAATGCTTTGATCACGCGATCACCATATATTGTCTCCCGCTGAAACAAAAAATTCACGCCTGCATTTAGCTTCCTGGTCTTACGCAGCGAGTCAATCACAGACTATAGAGTGAGGTCAAAGGTATGGAAGATACGTGATATAATAACTGTGCCTTCAGCAGTGAAAGGTTGAAAGACATTTATGGATGGAGAGTACAGTGAGATTGGCTGGGTGTTGCCCACATGTGAACTATAACACGGGACTGGTTGCATTGTGTGTATGTAAAGCATTATGCGCTAGGTATGTGGATTGTTAAAATAAAGGCATCTCAGAAAGAAAATACTACGGGAAGAAAATCTAAATCATGAGAGACAGGATAATGGGCAACTAGTAATCATCCTCCACCAAAAAACCCCAGGGTGCAGCCTGAACATTATGTGCCCTACAATACCGTATGGATTGAAAGACTCCAGTCTATACTCCATATGTCTGTGTAATTGCTCCCCACCGATGGTCCACCACATGCCAGACAAGCAAAGGCCAACAGCGTATACCATATTACCAGCACCATGCTGGACTATTGTTCACTCTACACTACATTAATCATTGCAGACCTGCACCCACATTGGGACAGGTGTACCATTCTTCAAGGACGCCCTGAAGCTAAAGTGATTTTTTAAAGATCAGTCCTACAAAGTATGATCCAACTGTGACAAATACTGCCATGCCGCATACAGTCTCTGCAGTGGTAAAACAAACGGTATCTTATAGAAACAGATACACAACGTGGTCCTAATTATATCCTTCCAAAAGATGTGATAAAGTGCACTCAGAGATATCTCTAATACGATGAAACAGAACCTGGTATGTCTAGAGATTCCTAGTTCAATTAATCTTGCAAACAGATATCGTAAAGGAAACAAAAATGGGGAAACCACATGTATAAGGTGCTGTTTATATTGTTGGTAGGTGCAAGAAAGTTCACTTTTTTCCTGTGTGTGACATTGTGTATAACTAATTATATCCTCATTTGAGGCCACATCTCCTAACATTCTCGGTTTTTGCAGGACAGTTCTGCTTGCCAAGAAAGGAGCCAAATTGTCAACCTGGCTTGACCCTGCTGAAAACCACTACTGCCTGGGAAAGGACAGACTCTGGAGAGATATTTGGCTCAGTTTAGCATTCTGAATGACGAGCATACCGGCACTGAACAAATAATCACAATCTTTAGCAAGCATGGCTTCCCTACCATGGACCACGTCTGCATAAAGGAACTTGGTTCAGCGTGCATGTGCTATCTCTACAAGATGGCTAGGCTCTGGACGACATTCAGCTTGGCCTGTCATTCTCATCCCCCTCCACCAACATTATAAGGATACATTTACGGGAAATAAAAGTGCGGGATGGTACAACCTCAATTTTAAAGCAGTTCCTCCAGAATCTAAACAATATAGATCATCTGAATTAAGCAATATAAGGGCCAGCTTGAAACACCAGGTCCTAGTGACAGTGTATACTCCAAGCTCCTGGTGGCAAAGTATCAAACATGCCAGAGTAACCGCAGACAGACAGGGCCCCCAAAATATTCCTGTACCAGTGCCCCGCCACTTGGCAGTATGCCTAAAAACCTTCTTTTTTTAATAATCCTTAAACACCAACGAGAAAATTTGGAGAAGAAAAGAAAAAAACGTTTGCTCATCAATCAACATTTCAATAAGTCACACATTATACAATGCAATACACAAACTCATTTTCCACTCGAATGCCTCACCACTCAATAACAAGCCTTTGGAATGTTTATTTTATTTATTTGCGTAAGGAGATACCTCTGTTTCCAAATAATACAGCACTGCACATGTCACTTATTGGCAATAATAAGATAATCTTTCACGTAAAACGGAAATGTATGCTTTTTACTAAGAAACACACCTTAAAATGAAAAGAAAAATGTGAAAAAAGACCCGCACGTTTGAGATCTCCTCAGAGTGGCTTGATGATATTAATACCAGGAGATTGGGATGGCCACTCCAGAACCTTCACCTTTTTCTCAACTTGGCCCTGTGCTTAGGCTAATTGTCATGCTGGAAAGTTCAACAGCATCCCATGCGCAGCTTTTGTGCAGAAGAATGCAAATTGACTGCTAGTATTTTCTGATAACACGCTGTATTCACCTTGCCATCAATTTTCACAAGATTACCTGTGCCTTTAGCGCTCACAGACCCCCCAAAAATCAGTGAGCCACCACCTGCTTCACAGTAGGAATGGTGCTCTTTTCACTATAGGCCTTGTTGACCCCTCTCCAAACATAGCACTTATGGTTGTGACCATAGAGTTCTTTTTTGGTCTTGTCACTCCAAATTACAGTGAGCCAGAAGATGAGCCGTGTCAAGGTGTTGTCAGGTTTTTGTTTGCATCCCGATCAATTCTTCTGCCAGTTGTGGCTGAAATCTTTCTTGGTCTTCCTGACCTTGGGTTGGTATAAAGAGATCCTCAAATTTTCCTCCTCCTTAGTAAGTGATTGAACAGTACTGACTGGCATCATCCAGGCCTTGGTTATCTTTTTAAATCCTTTTCCATCTTTATAAAGTTCTATTACCTTGTTACGCAGGTCTTTTGACAGTTCTTTTATGCTCCCCATGGCTCAAAATCTAGCCTGCTCAGTGCATCAATGTGAGAGCAAAAAAACTAATTGACTATTTATACACAGACACTAATTGCAATTTAAAAAGACAAACATGTAAAGTTTCGATCAGGGCCATTTGGGTCATATCTGTTATAATTATTTTAAAAAAAGAGCCAAACAAGGAGCCAACAAATGTGATAATAAATGGCTGATATGATCACTAGCCTTAAATAAAATATTTTTTTTTGCATGATTATTTTCTGCCTGTCACCTTCAATGTCTCCTTAGCATACCCTTGCGAGACACGGCCTGTACTGGCAACTGACATCGGTCCCCCTGATGTTGGTGGTGTACACGCTGGTGGTGGTGTACATCAGTGGGTGTTCCAGACGACATCAAGTTTCCCCTCATTTAGAGGGGAAACGAGCAAGGAGTATCGCATGTCAGGACCCTGTTACCGCAACCCGGAGGATTGTGTTGTTGGCCCGGAGATTTCTCAGGTATGCTCATTAGCTGTAGATGATGATAATCAAACCGATTCATGTGTTGTCAAAGTACCCATAATCACTGGGTCTTTTGTCCATAAAAACACAGTGTTTTCCCAAATAAATGTTAGTTGTTTTTGCATCTGATTCTGTGTTGTGTTGTTACTCTGGTAGTTCATTAGGAGATTATTTCTCTGAGCAACACCTTACTCTGAGGACCATATTGGCTATCCACCTGTAGTCGTCTTAGAGTGTTTGGAAGGTGGCAAACGTGACCAGGGACGTCTCAGCAGACTCCTGGTACATGTTAAAGTTACTACTTAACTCAACAAGCTGAAAATAGCACATTTAGTGTATAACAACTTTAGTACCACAATCAAACCAGGGAACTTTTCTCTTGCTTCTTATGAGAGGCAGTGGGGCAAAATTGAGCCACTAGCTGTGCCCAGTCTGTGGCTAGCTCCAATGTACATAAAGGGAGTGGGTGCAGTTAAACACAACCATACCCACAGAGATCAAAGGCTGTCCCAGAGGCATACCATGGCCTAGTCCGAATAGGTTTTATTCATGTACCGGAAAACCAGTGGCAGGAGTGCCGCTCTTTAATGGGATGGCTACACAGGATTTCGCTTTATGCAATTGAGCACTATGGTGAGCTGGCACAACTTCCATACTATTCTATAACCAGTGCTGTACACCTTTAAGAGAGGGTGCTCAGCAACGAGGATGGCAACAAGCGGAGGGGGGCAGTTAGGGGCATTGTCCTGGCCAGTCATAGGACAGATCCCAAGGAAAATACATCTCTGCACTTCAGGCGCACTGTACAACTGTGATTCCTGTAACCTCTGGGACAAATCTACAATGTCCCCATATTTATATGGCTCTAGTTTTCTTTATCTAGAGAAATCCCATGTGTGAAGTATAAAATATTCTTTATAGTCTAAAATATTCTGCTTTTAATCGTGTTACATTGAAAAGAATGTTAGAAAATGAATTAATGGTGACTACTGCTTCATAAAAACCTCTTTTTACTTACGACTGTTGTGGTCAATGTAGTAAACGCCAACTTGAGGGTCATAAGCCTCTTCCCATCCCAAAGGCAGCTCATCACCAATACAATCCGCAAAGGTTAATGGCTTTGTATACCTAAAGAGATCACAGTAAGATTTCAGAATACTTACAACCAATACCAAACAGTTGGATAATTAATAATAACAGATATACTAAACATAGTTAAAAACCACAACCTATGGTAAGTAATACAAAGTGGCCATCAAAGTTCCTTGAGGAGCACACACATATACTCTTTATTTTATGGTTTTCATTGAAGTTGCAGGGTCAGATTGAGGATGACGAAGATGCCCTGGCACTTTAGAGTCAGTGGTCGCTTAATGGCGCTACATTTTTATACTTTAGCGGTGTATGGATGTGGAATCAGGTTTTTTCCACCAGAATGCCAGCCAGTTGTTCTCACAATAGATCAGCTGTCATTTCCCCCCCTACAATGATAGCATATTTTGCTGCCATAGACTGATCACTGCCTGCATGCAGTGATCAGAAGTTAACTTTAGATTTTATTTATAATTAGAATAGCTGCAGATCTGTCTATGTTTGCAGCTGTGCAGATCCTCTGTAGAAGTTATCACAAAACATACCATATTTCAGTGGTTACATACAGGGTCACCCATCCAGCTCTTTCTCTTTTCTCCTCTTTAATCTAGAATGTGAAAGTCCCCTTTATTTCCCTTACAATTCAGATGTACATCTCCTTTTCATTATATTGTACATCTGTCTAATGTTTAATATCATCAACATAGCATTGCAAGGAAACAGATAATTTACTTGGTCTCAGATCTGATGTCTGTTTATAGTATAGATGTACAAGGGCACACTTGGGGAGTGTGATGTAAATACATTGTTAAATACAGTGTTTATTTAATATCGGTGTAATGTATAAAGCAATAACAGGGCAAAACCAATATCAGGACATTATTACACCCAAAATACTAATTAGAAGCACTGTTTGTACTCAAAATACTTTATAAATGGAATTTGCATCAAGCAAAGAAGTGCATCATTTTCTTCCATGTTATAAAGAAAGAAATGTAGATTATTTAGCCATTTTAAGTGAACAGGAGGTAGTATATTGGCTTTGCTATTATGTTATAATGGAAACACCCAATAACACTCCACCATCACCACACTGATTGGAAATTTGACTCATATACCGGTTAGCCATAACATTATGACCACCAACAGTTGAAGTGAATAACACTGATAATCTTATAATGGCACCTGTCAGTGGGTGGGATATATTAGGTAGCAAGTGACCATTTCATCCGTAAAGTTGTTGTGTTAGAAGCAGGAAAAATGGGCAAACGTAAAGATCTGAATGACTCTGACCAAATTGTCATGGCTAGATGACGGGGGCAGGGCATCTCCAAAAATCTCCACTCTTGTGGTGTGTTCCTGGTATCAAAAGTAATTCATGAAAGCAAAAGTGGTGAACCGGTAACACTGTCATGGGTGGCCAAGGCTCACTGATCTATGTGGGGGGTGATGGCTTGTGCGTGTGGCCAAATCAAACAGACGAGTTACTGTAGCTCAAATTGCTGAAAAGTTCATCTCAGTTTGTTGTGTATGGGGCAGCATAGCTGCAGACCAGTCAGGGTGCTGACCACTGTCCACTGCCAAAAGCACCTACAATGGGCACTTCAGCATAAGAACTGGACCATGGAGCAATGGAAGAAGGTGGCCTGGCCTGATGAATCATGGTTTCTGGCCGGGTGCGTATGCGTCGTTTATCAGGAGAACACATGGCTCTAGGATGCATCGATGGAGGGCTTAAAGGATCTGCTGCTAATGTCTTGGTACCAGATATCGCAGCACAGGTCAGGGCTGTTCTGGTGGCAAAAGGTGGACCTACACAATATTAGGCAGGTGGTCATGTTATGGCTGATTGGTGTGTATATATGTATATATATGCCTCTGTGCCCTTGATATGCCACTGTGCCCCCCAGACTTACCCCCCTCCGTGCTCCATTCTCTTTGGTGTCTAGTAGGGGCAGCTGGTAGGCATCTGCGCTATGCATGTAGACAAACCTCTGCTGCTGGCCTGCACTTTCGCTGGAGCTTCTATGAATGCGCACCGGAAGGTCATGTGACACCGGTGCTCCATCATAGAAGCCCCAGTGGAAGTGCAGGCAGTAGCGGAGGATGATATGCCTTTTATATATGGCCCTATATGGCATAAAGGGGTATAAGGCATATCTGGGAGGGGCAGAGTGGCATATCAGGGGGTATAAGGCATATCAGAGGGCACAGTGGCATATCAGGGGTATGAGGCTTATGGGGCTATAAGGCATATCTGGGGTATAAGGCATATCAGAGGGCACAGTGGCATATCAGGGGGTATAAGGCTTATAGAGGAAATAAGGCTGCGATGCGGGGGTTCCTTCCTCTCTGGCAGCACAGACACCTTCCGACACTGGTACTTCCACCGGGGCTTCTATGGTGGAGCACCGGAAGGTCATGTCACTCCATCATAGAAGCCCCGGCGGAAGTGGAGGACAGTAGAGGAGGATGTCTGCGCGCATCGCACAGACGTCTGCCGTGTCCCCTACAGCACTGCGGTGGATCTGGATGTTAGTGTTATTATCCAACCTCTATTTGAGGTCGGATTATAAAACGAGGGGTAGTTTTCAGAGCATTTGCTCTGAAAAAACCCTCATCTTATATTCGATTAGTTGTTGCAGCCCTAATATATATATAATATATAATGGAACACCATAATATATATATATTTTTGCAATCCAAAGAAATTACCGCAGATGAACCACGCAATTCATTCATTGTTTTTGCGTATTCTCCTTCTGTATTTTCCCAAGGGCACCCATTTTTGTCAGCTGTGTCTAAAGAGTACCGGTAATTTGGCTGTCACTTGAAATGATGTTTATGCTTAACTAAACACCTGCTGTTGCCCTGCCTCTTGTCACCCTTTTTTTTTGTAAATCGATGTTTAGGGATTTTCAAGGGGATGCAGAAGGAAACGGGCAAAGAGACATTGGCTATTGCCTCAGTGCAGTAATGTTTATAGAATTAATCAGCATTTCAATAATTTTCAACCACCTCACACACACAAGCACAAGCCCATGTTCTCCATTTATGCACAGAATTTGTCTTCTTCTTATAAATAAATAAATAAATTATACAGGACCAACTCAGCTCTTCACAGTGGACAAAGATGCTAATGTTTGGCCCTTCATAATGAATGGAGAAGTAAGAGAGAGAAGTAAGAGAGCTAAAACTACAACTCTGCCTTTAGCGAATAAATCCAATCGCTCATTTTAAACTGTGGGATGATGAGGCTGTGTATTAGACTAACGCAGGGAATTACTAAAGCTGAGACTGTAAAATGTTTTAAATGTTTTAATGTGTTTCATATGTACTTTTTTTATTTTCATTTAAAAAAACCACACCAAACACATTCATTTTCAATTAATTTTATTTTTAAAAGCAGTTTGCAGAAAACATAATGTGTGAGTATTTTAAAAGTAACTTTTTTCTTCAAGGTTCAGCCAAGACAATTTTTTAGGTTCTTTTACTTTTCCTGGTCTGCCTGCAGGGCTGGGCTGGCCAGTACAGCAGTGGACAACTGCCCACGGGGCCAGTTCAAAATTGTTTACAAAGGGTTGGACCAGGCCCTTTATTAACAATTTTGGACCAGCCCAGAAAGAAAGGAACACAGCAGGGTTGTGTAATGTGAGGTTAAGACAACTGAGATTGAGGTAAAAGGATGATGTTAGGAGGAAGTACCGGTATTTATGAATAAACGTATGTATGTTAGAATGAGATTAGAATGTATGTTAGAAGTGTGATTGTGTTATCACGAATGGGTGTGTGTATGAGCATGAATGTGTAACTGTGTGAGCATGAATATGAATGAATAAGTGTGTGTTAGTTTGTGTAAGTGTAAAGGTTTCTATATGCATTTGTGTAAGTGTGTGTATAACGGGGGGGGGGGTCCAATAGGCTTTACTTCCCCCCCAGCCAGACGGTGCCAGCCCTCACCTGTTTGCCTGCATGCCAAGGAGTACACTCCAGCTATCTAAGCCACCTACAACCATCTTATCCACTTTAATGCATATGACAAGTGTCCCATTTAAATTATCAGTTTCTCCACCTTGCAAATCATGGAAGAAATTAACAGAATCACATCCTGCAGAGGCATCTACCTCTTTACCTGTCCACTAGTGCGAATGCAAGGTATCTTCACCAACAGCGAGCTTCAGCACTAGTTTGCGAAAGGGTCAAAGAACCCTACTGTGCAGGCCTAGAAAGCCTTGATTTGTTGCATCAAGCAGCCAAGACTGCAAATCCTAAATAATAAATGTTTATGTGTAATGTACTTACAAAGTAAAACTTCCCTTTATTGAAAACATAAAAATTTTCTTGATTGATTTTTCAGATAGCCTAAGTGCCAGCAGGAGATTGAATCTATAAGGAAAGCTACATGCATGAACTGGTATGTTCTGATGTGAAGAAGAGTAGAAAGGAAACTGAAGAGACGATACAAAATTGATAAATGAAACCTAAATAAACTTATATTTTCATAAGATGGACTTACTTGCAAAGTTTGTTATGCATTTAAAATCAAAATTATTAAAAATCTTTTGCATTTGGCCAAACCCAGTAGCTAGTCACTAATGTGAAATGCATGCATGTCTTTACAATTATGTTTTCTCCACTAACTACAATTGGAGAAAGGGGTTCATTCATTAGACAGACCGAGCACAATAACCACACTCAAACCGGATCACATTTTCCTGTCTACGCTGAAAGGAGCCAGACAGTTGTTTTGTATGGGATTGGATTAACACCAGGTGACCTTTTCCAATTGTTACATCCTGGATGAGAGAACAAAGGGTTTCATTAGGCTAGATAGTATTTCCAGCTAGAGCCATGAGGTTTGTCGGTAGTATATTATTTAAGGGAGACCTATCTCTACAATGCCCCATTTCATTGCAGCATAGTTTCAAGATACGTCAAGCCATAGATGTCAGACAAAGGCTTAGTCGTGCAATACGCCACTAAGTAACATCTTGTCCAGATAAAGCTATGCTGTGACCAAGTGAAAGAGCATCCTGTTATGTCTTGGACATATGTATGGTTTATATTACCTATTCTTTGTTACTCAAAAGACCCATTGAAATGTGTTCCTTTAGGGCATTCAGTTATATATATACAATGGACGATCATCAAATGGTCTAATGCCTACCGTGTACAACAGGAGACTCTCATCCTATTTATATATGATGTCACAACAGCTTTCCTCTAAAACAGGTCCGGTGCATGGTGCTAAATTACTAAAAGGCATACACTCTTCTTTGAAGAGCAGCAGCTTAAACTATTTATATAACATAATGTAACAGCACATTTTCAACATAAAGTGGATCAGTAACATATGGTAAGTTTTAAAGGTTAGTTTAATATGTATTATTAAATCAACATGGCTCATGGCCTAACCATACCTGCCAAATGTACCTCTTTTTTAGGTGCTCAGAATGTTTGCTGGCTATAAGCGTATTACAACACTATGTTTATATTAACATCTCAAAATATGTTTATAAATCAGATTTCATAAGTACATTATTATTCTTCTAAATTCCCTCCTCAGGAAATAAAAAACAAAACACAAACAGGTCTTAAAGTCCCATAAAACATGTTGGTGAAGCTCTGGCCCTAGCTTCACACCACACCCTCCTAAAACAAAATAGTCCTCCTTTGGCCACCAGAATTGCTGGTAGGCATGTCCGTGTCCAAAACACAAATATCACTATTCCATGTCAATATGAATATGGAAGCCGATCCATTATTTTGGCTACCGATTAATGATTAATATCCGCATACACATCAAGAGCATACCTTGTTTAATTATCCCATGAAATAAGTATATTTAGATTTACTTTGAAGACAAACTAACTGCCGTCAAAGCAATAGAATGTGTTGATCATTCCCGTGCTCCTGGACAAACAGACTGTTCTTTGTGGTCACAGATAGTTCACATGCATATTTACCATAACTGAAATTCCACAATCAACCTAAATATTGCACAATTTTTTTAATATATCAAACTCAGTCGAAATATAGCCACTAATTTTAGTGGGTAGATTCATTTGTTTGGATTAGTGCATAAAAATGCATCTGAAATAATTTACCAGAAAAGGCTGGTGTAGTAAAAAACAGTACTTATCATGGCTGGTGTAGTAAAAAACAGTACTTATCATGACAGGGAATAATGATATGAAAAGAGATTACATTTACTAGCCATGTAGAAAACCTTGAAGATCAAGCTCTGTTTTCACTAACTTTTTAGCAACTGTGTCAGTGGAAAACATATAGAGGTGTGAACATTAGGCCTTTTTTTGGTTTTGTTTTTGGGCCATTTGTTTTTAGACAACAAATTTAGTTCCCAGCACTTCAGAAACTAAATTTGTTGTCACCCACTCTTATTCACACACTCACTCAATCTCTCTCATCCACGCTCACAATCTCTCACGCTTTCTCTCAATGTCTCTCTACCATCTCGGCCAACCACTTCTGTAACACCATCTCCTTATTCACGGCTCTGCTTCTTGCCCTACTTCTTGTTCTTTGTTTCATCTGTATTCTTTCTTCTTTTTTGCTCCGCTTCTCCTGGTTACCCATTGCGTTATCCAGGTCTCCCGAAGCACTTCCATAAAAGCATGGAGCACATCATTTCCCCAATTGGAGGAATGGAGCCTTTCCCCTATTCCTCTGATCGGGAAAAAGGGTGTGCAGCGAGGCTCTGCCCTGTTGCTAAGTACTACATCATACCAGGCGTTTCTACAGTTATATTTCTCTGCAGATCCATCTGCATTACTTCTTGGAGTCTTCTGTAGCATCACTCACTAAAGAATATGAAACTGCCCCTGGAAGCAACATCAGCACAAGCACTATAGTCCGGTGCTTAATCAAATGGGTTTCCACAAGCTGAAGATCACTATGTACAATGCTAAGAGTCACCTGGAGTGCCACTGCCACTGGAATAGGTGAAACATGTCTTCTGGAGTAAACAAGCTTCACTATATGGAAGTCCTATGGACGAATGCGGGCAAACGCTACCTACTGGAAAGCTTAGTGCCTACTGGAAAGTTTGCTGGAGGAGGTATAATGGTCTGGGTCTGTTTTTCCCTTAGCTTAAGTGAAGAGTAATGTTAACGCTATAGCATACAAAGATATTTTAGACAATTGTAGGCTTCCAAATTTGTGGCACCTGTTTGGAGGTCCTTTCCTGTTCCAGCATGATTGTGCCACTTCACACAAAGCAAGGCCTTTGTTTCACGAGTTTGGTGTGGATGAACTTGAGTGGCCACACAGAGCACTGATCTTAACCCCACTAAAGAATGAATTGAAACATTGATTGAAAGCCAGGCCTTCTTGACCAATATCAGTGCCTGACCACACAAAACTCTTTTGGTTGAGTGGGCACAAATTCCCACAGTCACACTTCAAAATCTTGTGGAAGAAGAGGTCTTATAGCAACTGCAACTCTATATGGGGCATCCATCGAGCTCAACATTTCAGTTTATCAGCTTCACTATGCTTTATAAAGACCAAAAGCAATGAGCTCCTGGAGGGAGATTAAATCTTCATGGAAGAACTCATATGAAGACTGTTAACAAAGATGCATTTTCCCAGATCAGTGTCTATAGATACCTAGGAACCCACTAGCAAGACACCTTTGGCGAATTATGTCTCTACAGTTACCCCCATAATACACTTAGTTGCTAGCACAGGAAAGAACTTCAGCCAACACCTTCTACCATGATACCAGCCTACACATCTACCTAATTTGCTCACACAATATGTGTATCAAAAGGGTCTGGGATAATATATATAGGAGACATTGCGTATTATTCCTTATTTTTTAATGGTTGAAGCAAAATAAAGCTTACTGTTATGTTTTATTTATTTATTTGTATATTTTGAAGGAGATATGAAGGTTTCTGAATGGTGATGCACCATGGAGTATAGGTGTGTGACACACACCGTGTTACAACATTGACAAGAGTGCAGTTAGTCCTAATTTTCTACATATAGGAGACGTCCACATAAGCAAACATTATTTATGTAAGATGATCCACTAAAAAAAATCCAAGATTGCTTCTGTCATTCCTTGCTATTAATGTGACCCTGCTTGTTTAAAGTACCATAAAGCTCCACAGTAGTTTCCCGATTTATTATCATACACTAGTTACAGTATGTAGATTTATGGAGCTTTTAACAATTTATTGTTTTCCACATCATGAGACTTTTCACGCACAAAGATGTTACCAGCCAACATTGCAGAATGGTGAGTCAGTATGTATTATTACAAGCAGTGTGCATCAACTTTAACCCCAACTGTAAACCTTGAGGTGATGACTTAAAGAAATGAAGATAACAAAACATTAACTGAACTAAATAAACTACAGGACACATCCAAATCTGCCCATTTTTATTTGTCCACTAGTGCACTGGATGTATTAAAAAAATGCCAGATCATAGGTTATTTCTAATTTTATAGATTAGTACTTTATTATTTTCCGCTTAGAAATGTGTCTATTGATAGGTTAACATTTTTTTTACAATATTACAATTCTAATATTTTACTTTCACCACCACCTTAGCAGATCAGCCTTTTTATTAACATCCTAGAGAATGCAAATATTTTTGTCTAAATGGAACAGCGCCACTAAAACTGAGAGCTAGTTGAGTAACAATCTTGACCCATTTCCTTACACAAATGTTTGAATCCATAAGATCAATGAATTTACAACTAAGCATTAAATACAATTTTTCTACATCTCTGCTGACATTCTGCATTAGGTGTGTTTGTTCATATAGCTTCTAGGTATTGAGTATACACAAATCCGTATGTCTTGGCTTTAGCAAATGATAAGAATGTATTTTAGACAGAGTTGTTTTGGTGCTTTGGTTTCGAGCTGGGATTAAATTTACACTGGTAATACATGTAGGATAAGGAAGCTTTCTGCTTTAGAGTGCTTAGGATGGCTGAGAAAGCTATAACACAGCACGTTTTTTTTGTCAGAATAACATTTCAAGACACATTTAGTTGAAACGGGCCTATTTTGCAGCCTCACATTTAACCACTGGGTATAAATGTATTAATGCCTATGGTTTTGGAACGAGATGTCCAACAAGCTCATACAGGTATAATGGTTAGTTGCCCCCATCATTTTGGTCATATAGACACACATATCCCTCCTCTCCCCAGGCTCACCCTTGACAGGCTAACACTATACATACATGTATACTCACACACACTCATTCTAACACTTAAACATGCATACACACAGATCCACTCTAACACCATACACATTCACATATACATACACACACTCACTCTCTCCCTCTCCTGTTTTCCATGCTGCTCACACAGTTCTTCATATCTGCCCACCCCTTACCTTGTGCCAAGCCCTGTCTTTAGTGTAAAATACACTTTGTGTTGCTGTCCTTGTGCTTCTAGTAGTGTGATACTATCCAAGATACAATTTCAGAGAGACACCTACTGAGATGAGTTACAACAGATGGCAAGAGGTCAGGAGGGGAGCATAGGTACTAGAATCCAAAAGAAGAGATTGTAGTTGAAAAAGAGGAGATGTAGTTAAATGAGTATCAGGGATTGTGCTGTGCTATGGCAACATCAGGGCAGGTGGAGGTAGGGATGTTGGAAAGTAGAGGTAGAAGTGTGTTAGTTGTACTGGGTCAAGATCACAAACTCAAGATGCGTAAGCAATTAGCAAAGCAAGCTGCTCAAGCTCATGCCACAGAGTGCTTATAAGATGCATCTAGTTATTACACTTGAGTTTCCTAAAGCATAATGGCTTGAACCAACTAATAGATTTGGTTTCCCAGATGAATCTTTCTTTGCATTCACTGTTTTAATAGATTTTTTTTTGTCTTTTTTGAAGGAAAAGCAGGAAAGAGGCACTAGGGTACAAGGAGGGACTATCTCCCCTAAAGAGAGAGACTTGAGTCAGAAGTTGCTACCTCAATCCCTCTATCCGCTACATTGTGGATTTTTCTAGCATTTACATTGTTAAATGGAAAAAATATGTGTTTATTCGTGGATACTTGACTATATAACTCACAGAAGTAAAAAATATCTGGAAACTTGCTGAGCTCAATTTTCTCTCCCCTGGAGAACATTAAATTAAATTTATCGTGTCCAGGATGCAAGAGAGAAGTACAATTTAGTGCTTGCTTAAGCAGGGATTGAAGCCTACAGGTGATCAGTAAAAATGCTACAGAAGTGCTAAATCCCAGTTTCCAGCTTGTAATCTGAATACGCCTGTAAGAATATGCCTATTCCTTTTAAATCTTTTTTTCCAGTTTTACAATAATGCATATATAAGGTTTTCTTTACAAATTTGCTGCAGTTTAAACATTAGATGGTTTCACATATTAAGGGAACACTCCACCCATCATGGGCACTTTAATGCATACGGGAGAGAAGGCGTCTTTTTTAAATTTACATGGTGCCCCCCTTGAAAATGTATGGGGGGGTTCTGCAGAAACCCCGATATGTATTTACCCACCCCCTTCTAGTTGTCATGCAGGAGATGCATTCGGCTGAACACATCTGCCACGAGACGTAGTTACCGCCAGTCAGCTCCATATGCACGGAAAGCAGCAATCAATGCCCCCCTCCAAAGCCTGCGCATGGCGCGTTGATCGTGCAGCCTCAGTGGTGCTGACGTACAAGGAACAGGGGGCAGCCATTGTTAAAATAAATGAGAAGTGTTCCTTAGTACAGCTTTACCCAAAAGAATGGCATCGATAACGCAAAACATACCTTTCTATACCTTTAATGTTACAATTGATGTAATCCTACTTTGTCTATGGTATTTAGTTTTACACCAACATTATTGGAAACCTGTTGAAAGAAACAATTATTTTTCTGGCTTAAATATTTCAGCATGGTCATTTAAGTATAGTCAGCAGCTCTACAATTATATATATATATTGGTGTGAATACCATATTTTAATTTTCACTATTAAATGTAGCTTCATGTTCTATTTAGCAGCATGCCTTGGCTTCTTCAATTGATTGCCATGGCAGCCCGTTAAGTGTCTTTTAAGCATACGCTTTTACTGTTCTCCTGTACTGAAGAAATCACACAGAAATATAATCAAGTGTAAATAGAAACAAATATCCTTGGATTTCTTTTTAAATATCTCTATACTATAGTAATAAAGTTTGAAATGAAGATAGAAACTGAAGTATTTTAATAGCCATTGTTTTTGCAAAAACATTCTAAATTAACTAGCCACTGGTTATTAATTTTAATCAATCTCGGCATATCATTTTACCCCGATAAAAGGACAATTCGAGGAATGCATAAGTACTTTCTGAGTGCTTTAAATTGCATTATTGAAAATTTTTAAGTAAATAACTTAGGTTGGGTAGAAGCTGCAGCTCCGTGCCTCTTCCATGTTATGATGCTTTGCTTCAAGTAGCAAGGAGTTACTCGGCACTATTGAAATCAATTCCCACGTGTGCATGGGGGTCTCATTAGACCAGCGGTTCTCAACCTGCGGGTTGGGACCCCTTAGGGGTCGCCTAATACCATCAGAAAACACATATTTCAAAATATATAATTACATAATTTTATGGTTGGGGGTTTCCACAACATGAGGAGCTGTATTAAAGGGTCGCGGCATTAGGAAGGTTGAGAACCACTGCATTTGACCCTTCTGGGATGTTCGACGAGCCTGTATACCACATGTATATTATGTGGCAAATAACAATGAAGCATGCCAAGTGCAAAGGCACATGGAAGGATTCTGCAAAATCTCTGTTCTTCTATGCCACAATTTTGGTGGCTTTAAATGTATTACATATGCATAACTGGGACCTTCCAAGTGGTGGCCACCTGCAGCATCCCCTCTAACCAACTGACCTCTGAATTACGGTACTTAATTTGCATTACCATAAAGAATCAGCTGTACCAGTGAGATCATACATGACAGAGGCTGGTGCATGTAGGTAACAATAGAAACTTTATCTACATCAATTTGTAGACCTCTGGGTGTAGCTGATTGTAAGATCTTCCCTGAGAGTCATACTAAGCTCAGTCTGTAAAGGTTAGTGAACTGAACCACAGTATTGCACGAGCTTTACATGTGCAGACACAGGTCTTAGCATGTGTTTTAAAAGATGCCAGAATGGAAAACAGTCCTTAAGCTGGTTCTAGCTGAACTCCAGCTTGAGTTCTTTCCTCTAATGCTGAGCCAAGCATGGACAACTCACCCAGTCATATGCAAACTATGATCTTAGAGCTTCTAATTAGTGAATTTAGTAATCACTCTCATAAACTCTGCTTGTATCTCCACTGATCTATTTTATATCTGAATTTATTCGCATTTCAAACTGGTAATAATCCAGGGTTCAATTCTATTATTGCCGAGTCAAATCTTTTTTTTGTTATGTTAAACAGATCATTCAGTATACATATACATGTATGATTCTGTTATAGCTCTGTTGTTGAAGTCATTGAATGGAACAAGGTCCAGTTAACAATGTATTTGAGAAGCCCAGGCTTAACCTTTCCTGTTATCTCATTGCCTGCAGTGCTACAACTGCTATATGGCACAGGTAGTAGGATACTAGGATCCACAAAAGCAAGGAAGAGTGGGGTAACAGGAGGTGATTACACCCAGGGTCGCTCTAATTTGGAGTTTTAAATCTAGCCCTAAATCCTGACCAAACAATGCTCGCTTGTTGGCATCCACCAGTAGCATTAAATAAACAATCAAGCCATCATATGCACTTCAACACTAGTGAGGGCATGGCCACCAACTCAGGAAGAGCCCCCTCAGCTTCAGAGCATCACAAGGTGGCCAACGTGGGAGCTGCAATGGATATCTGTCCTGCAACCAGGATAGTTGGAGGCATGACATAATGACTTTCACCTATACAAAATGACGAAGGATCAGATATGGTGCTTTATGCTTTATGTTATGTTATTAGATTATGAGCTCTGCTGAGCAAAGGGTCAGTCGTGCATAAGAATACATCTGCATGTCTAGTGATACTGGCTCTGAACAGTTTTCCACAGCTGAATGGAGCAAAGCAATGTTAGTCTAGCAAATACAGGCAACAGAGCAAAACGACTCATACAAGGTTGTCTTGGTCTGCTAGTACTATGAATGGTGCTAACTCTGTGTAAGAATGGTATATAAAATTATTAGTTTAAACTAAATAACCCATAAACAAACTACCATGAAAACGATGGCCTTAAAGTGTCCTAGGGTCCAATAGGTAACCTTTTATGTTCAAATACTGAAAAGCAAAGATTCTAACACATTTTGTTTTTGCATTCTAGGGATAAAAAATGTCTGAGATGTACGGTATATACTTTAGTTGCAAGTATTTCTGTTACTATTTGCTACACTATGAGTTTTGGCTAGGAAGTTAGGGCTAAAGTTTGGCACAACTTGAGTATCAAATCCAGAACTGCATTCACCCTCTCCTTCGGACGGCCGACCGTAAAGGACCTACTTGAATCCAACGTCCAAGCTAAGCTTCCCCTGGCCCAACTTAGTGCATGGTTCTCAAATCCTGGGGCTGGGAACTAGTACTGGCCCTCAAGTTGCCTGTCCCTGGGGCTCTCACACTGCCTTCACTATGATATGAGCTGTACTGTATAACAGCATTTAACAATGTGACTCCCATTACAAACCAATTCAGAGCCAACGGAAAAGAAATAAGGATCAGATTCCTTTCACTGAGTACTCTCTTCCTCGTCCATTAAATGGACCACTATATTATTAGGCCACACTGCTGGGCTTACGCGGTAGGTCAGTTGTTGCACTCAGCCCCCATATGAACACAAAGAGGGTACATCAGTTCACATTGAAAGAGTTGAGAACAACATTACCTCAGTAAATATTAGGTGACGACTTTCTGGTATACTGAGATCAACTCCCACCACTCAGCCCAAGCTTTCTTTTTTAAAGCAGTAAGTAATGTATGTCGAAATTATTTGATGTTTTATCTGAAGTCCCTTTAAAACTTTTATTTTAGTTGCCTGAAGAAATTCATCTTGGATCTCGAACACTGCAGCAATGATGCTGCACACAATGTAGCGTGCAACATCATCATATAAATGCAGAGGCTGCAAATGCTCATATGAAAAGTAATGTATTGCTGAAAGCAAGAATGTAATTTTTAAGGGTCATCTAATGTCATCAAAGGATATCACCATCCCATTTGGTCTGTTGTCCCACTGGAAGAAGCGGGACCGCAGCGCTATAAACACTGGCAGCCTGTGTACATGAAGGCCACTCATGGAAAACTTCAGTTAAGTCTTCCAACGTACTGCTTCTCGAAACACTAGCTAGCACAAAATACTAAGTACCCTACTGGCTAGGTGATTCAATAAATTACCCCCTTAAGAAATGATTCTGCTTTCATTATCAACATTAAATAAATAACAGAATAAAACGTCAAGCATCCACATATTCCATTACTGAAGGTGACTTTAGTATGCCTCACTAACTCATCTAAAATAAAGGTGAACTGTAATCTCTTCAAGTTCATATTTCATAAAGCATTTTTATTCCCTTATATGAACTGATTTCATGGATCATAAAGAAAAATAAATCTTTGTGTACATATTTAATGGTTGAAACAAAGGGTAGGACTAACTAAATCACTGAATGTTGTTATGCTGTTTTATATAGAAGAGAATAACATGCAGTGTGTGAAATGGCTTGGAAAATGCCCATAAATATAAACAGAACCATAGGATTTAACTGCATAATAGAACCATTTGACCAATCTAGTCTGGCCTAATATTGCCTAATTTCCTGAATGCAAATTATGGTGTGGACAAATGTGAAAGCTTGGGCTCATCCACATCAGAGCAGCATGTGCACCGATACAACCTTAGCTTTTATCAACCTTATGGCATAATTCTTTCCTAAAGCAGAATGGAGGAGAGTAGAGCCCAATGATGGTCTGTCCAGACCCTGATGGGATCTCTGATCACTTTCCCTGCAGGCTCCTCACAGGTACTGCGATCAGCAGTGCAGGGCGCCCTAGTTTGTGTATACCAGACATTGAAAATAGGAATAAAGATTTAACATATGGTAAAAATGGCAAAAAGCTCCTTTAGGATAGGGGAAACAAAAAAACCCTTCTGTCCTTAAGGGGTTAAAACCTATTTTCTCCAGCTTATTCTATTTTGCTTGGGATATCCAGGTTGGCTTTTTTATGGGGGGGATAAGGCCTTCTATTAATTGTGTGGGGGTTTGCTTAATAACTTACCTATATTTACTATATATCTATATTTATTTTTCTTTAACGTAATATGAGCTACATTTTGCCTTCATAGTTCAAATTAATCAAAATAACCAACAAAATAAAATGTAATTCTCTTTTTTATTTCAGTAGCATTCATCAACCATGTAAAACATTTGACAAACAAGCATCGCCTCTGAGTGCAGCGGTAAATAGTTTTTTGTTTCTATGTTTTACGTACATAGCATATTATATTCCCATAACAAAATACATATGTTAATATATTTGTAGTACATTTTAGTTGTTTTTACACTCTCATACTTCACGTATGCAAAAAATACATTCCAATTTTATGAAAGTGAGTGGTATAGATTTTGATTTTTTTTAGATCTATATGGTAAGGGAGCCTGGTTCTTATCAGTATAAACTTGTTTGGAAAAAAAAAGTTACATGTAGTTCCCATCTGTCTCCTCTTGGGGTGAAGAAAAATTCCAAGAATGTAAGTCCATTCACGTGTTTACATTTTCACCCTCTATGTTTCCAGGATACCAGGGCAACCTGTTAAATACCTCGGAGCCAATAAACCCCATCCATATTATTTACACTAAATGGCTGCCTAGCATACAAACACTCTCCTGTACAATGATAAGGCAAAGACTGATTGCCTTGTTTAATGCAGCACATTAAGCACTGGAAAACTGCCCGATTATCTGGCCAGTAAGTTAGAAAACTCAATTTATTACACCTAAAGTACGTCTTTCAGCCCTTTTTTGCTTGGTAAATACACCGTTGGAGAAGGAGACTTCTGTACTGTTAAAGGGACACAGTCACCCGAACATCACCCTAGCAGGTCTGCATGCAAAACTATATAAATATAGAGGATACATGATTTTAACCTTCCCTGAAGAGTCCGGAATTCAAAAATAATTCCCGGTTGCCAGGAACAGATCCATTTTCCAAGACACTCACGAGTCCAGATCACTCTGCCCAGTTTCTGTACAGCACTTCTCCCAGATTCTGTCTGTACCTTGCTAGGCCAAGTTTTCATTTAGCGTTAAAAACTATCAGGGTCCAAGGCTGAGAACTGAGACTGTGCTTTTTATTTGTTTATTTGGTTATGTCTGGTATTGACGGTACTACATCAGCAACAAAATGACCTTTTGGTTTTTGGAATCCCATTTCTTTATATAATACATGGGATCACTGAGAAATTCTCTTAAGCCTTAAAGTCTTAACGTTGTATCCCCTAGCTATACCTAAACAAAAACACCACCACAACTTGGCCATTATGGATTTTTAAGGATATAGGATAGAAGACCTATGGCTCAATGTGAGTATATAGTATATAGTGTACATATTCTTTTTATATCAGGGTATAATTTGGTTACATTCTACTGAAATACAATTTGTTTTCTGAAGCTACCCAAGTGGCGTTTGACCAGTCATAGGCGGATTCCATCAACATTCTTTGCAGCCGATCAGCTTTGGCCAGAACTGTTGAAAGTTTTTTTTTTCCAAGCCTCCTGCATTGAAAGTCACTTATTTTGATACAAAGTCAGTATGGAGGACCTAGTTTTAACCACCTCTATAGGGAATCCCTTCCATTATTTTACTGTTCCCTTTTTTGCTTATTCTAACTGTACCATTTTGATGTACGGGACCGTCGGCTTTCTGTGCTAGTTCCTCAGAAGGAAAAGAAAGATAGACACTAGGTTTGAAATTTCCAGGGAAACTAAATTTAAAATTAACTATTTTATGATGAAACCTAATTAGCAATAATAAAAAAGAAACAATGTTTTTTTAAACTGCTATATTCTGGTATAGAAAGGGATATAATACAAAAAAAGTGTATCTATGTAAGTATAAAATATAATTTTTTACCCTAATATTGAAATGCCATTTTCGTGCATATAAGTGTTTTGGGATTTTTTGTGTTTATAGTTTCTCTTGTTATTATCAATGAATGTAACACAGCAAATCTTCTTGCGGGCTAGAAACATGTTTCTAAGATGCACTGCCTCTTTAAGTGGAGTTAAGTGAAATGGTAGAATGTGTTAAATGCTAATGGCTTTCTTTACAAATATTATCACCACCTCCATTGTCACCAACTCATTGTAAAGCTGTACGCTGTCTGGGAAGCTTGCATGATCTCATAGTGGAGGCTTCGGGGGGTCTCCCAGCAACCTCCCTGGCAAGGCCTGACACACACTCTGTAATAAAATGCCTAAGCCTTAATGAAGCATGAATAGAAACTGGATTAAATGCTGGATTCCAGGGCAATTCTTTCTCCGAGACAAGCTCATTCACTCCGAAATCTCGCTGGGGATAGCAGACAAGCTGAATCATCCCTCAAAATGTAATTCACTCTGCTAAATATCTGATGAAATGCAGCGTCACTATTAAGTGTACTTCTTCAATGTGAAAACCACATTTCTGTAACACTATATACCGTAATACATGCAAATTCATCTAAAAGGAAAGCGCCCCAAATCCAAATGTTTGTTGTGCTTCAGTTATGTACATATGTGTAAGCGTGTGTATGTGTGTGACCTTGTTCTTTTTCAAGTTGGGCAAGAACGTTCACGCTACACTTAAACTATTAAATGCACATAGTATTTATTGCATGGTGTTTTCTTTTTCATCAAAAACACATTCATTTTGTCACTTTGGGCAAGTGGATCTATTTACTGAGTGACTGCCTACGTTAGTTTTAAGGCGTGCAGCTTGGGCTAACACTAGTAAGGTAGATTGTTGTTTAAAGGGTGTGAGCCAAGGTGCAGCCGGGCTTTACCAAGCCTTTTTAAATGACCGTTGCCTATTGAGTCATTTAGAAGAAGAAGAAGAATACTTGTTATTTACACAGTTTCATTTATAAACATGATTACGGTTGTTTGTACAAACATTGTTGTGAGTTTCAAAGCTGTAAATCACTGTAGCGCACTCACTATACCTACCAAATATTCTGAGCACCAAAGAAACGAGTTATCAGGTGAAGAAATCAACATTTAAGTCCTTAAATAAATGGGTTCTGACCTCAAAACATAGAATTTGATGGCAGATAAGCGCCATACAGCCCAGCTGCCCAGTTTTACTAATGTAAGACTCAGATCTTACTCGGTCCTTGAGCTTATCTTAGATTCAGGATAACTTAGGCTATCCCATGCATGTTTAAGTTCCTTTACTATATTAGCATCTACCACTGCTGATAGAAGACTGAACACTTTATCTACCAACCTCTCAGTAAAGTAAAACTTCCGTACATTACATCAAAACCTTTTGGGGGGTTTTCTACAAATTCTCATCCTTTGAAATAAACTTCCCTCCTGTAGTTTGTTAAGCATTTATATGTTTCTATTACACCTCCTATTTCTCTTGTTTCCTCCAAGCTATACATGACATATACATTGCCCTGACATATAGCAATACTCAGCAATTAAGGTCAGTGCAACCGTTCCATTTTGCAATGGAACGGTTTGTAGAAACATATTAATAAATAATAGACTCAGGAGTAGTACCTGGCTTTTATTAAACCATTAATAATGGATGACCAATGGTTTGACCCACGTGAGTCTTTATCAAACATTACAAAATGTCAGGTTACAATTATAATAAATTATTAATATTTATTGTGTTATATAGCGCCATCATATTCCGTAGCGCTATACAATGTTAGACAGGACATAACAAGTAGTATATATATACCATAACAATTTGACTTACCAAACAACAGGTGAGGAAGGCCCTGCTCACACGAGTTTACAATCTAGAGTATAAATGAGTATAATCTTACCAGTGTATTACTGTGAAAATACCCTATTTCTTGTACAACTGACATATTAAGCTCACAAGGGCAGGGGTTTCTTCTCCATCTGTATCAGTAGGTTTTATGTATGGTCATGTTGTTCACTTCGTATTCTGCCCTCATTGTAATAACGCTACAAATCTGCCGGGGCTCTATAACTATAGACTGTAATAATTACAAGGATAATAACATTTAATATTATTTCTCCATTCATTTAACTGAAAGGAATAATATTTCATTAGGACGGCAAGGATAATAAAACAAGGGTAAGTCTTTTCTCACCCTAAATAAAGGAAAATGTAAATCTAGCTCAGAAAGTTCCTTGGTGTGTACTAATCCCATATAAACTACATGACATTTTTTCACTCTTTTTGAAACTAGGAGAGATAATTAGCATTCTGCAAATTCTCTTGCTTTGACATATGAATTCAAAGACTCATAAATAATTCAAACTTTTGACTGAGAACACTGATACAGAGAGGAATAAGAATCTCTTACTTTCTCGCAGCCTTAAGTAAAAAATATAGGTCAATGCAAAATGGTTCAATACAGGTGTAGAAAGGAAGGCAGATCGTCTGTTAAAGGCAACAATCACTTATGAGCCCATGGCACCACATGCTGAAAAGAGACACGTACAGGAGGAGCCCATAAGTCACATCAAATCACACAATAGATGGCTCGTAAACGTGAATGATTGCTGTTAGAAAGGTTGTTTGTGCCATTAAATTGATGTCTGCTAAATCCACCTGAACCATTTACACATAAAATGTGTCAAAATTCAAACTTATTTTCCCCATGGGTATTTAACTCTAGTTTAATATATTTTAAGTAATGTTAATTGTTCCACTTAGCCTCAGGCAGAAGTAATAGCAGAGACAACAAACCATCACTTATCAGCTCGCCATTTTGTGGTAACCAAAAATGAGATATCAGAGAAGGTGCTAGAGTGCTTTCACAATCTCCAATGTCAGGCTAAATCCATTGCCCTATCCAATCTCCAAAATGTAGGATTTTTATGTGATTTCATAGATTGAGCTACTATTTATGTCAGCAAGTAAAGAATTTAGAATAAGTATTCATACTCAGACCTTCAAAACCTACAGAGCATATAGAAAAGTAGATGTCAACTCTTACTGAAACCCTTTGGTAAAGAGGGCCACGGATAAATATTAAAATATATATTTTTAGATATAGTTTTAAATATTTCAAAGTCTCTTAATCCATATGAAAAAGTAGCAATTAAACAATTATTCTTGAAAAAGGTTAAACATATTGTGCTAACATGAAAATAGATCATAACAACTACAACACAAAAAAAAAGGACAATCGGAATTTTAATATTTACTGTTTTCCATTCCACAATCAACTTGGAAATATAACTACTTCCAGATACTAGTTTTGATAATTTACTATTTTAGAATTCAGGAAGGAATACTTTCCAAAGCGATCATCATATCAAAACCTTAAAAAACATCTGCACATTAGGTTTGGTCTATTTCTTGAATTCAGAATAGAACATCACAGAAATGAAATCTGATCAGATTTGAATGATAGATAGATAGATAGATAGATAGATAGATAGATAGATACTGTACATATATAAATATATATATACGTGTGTGTGTGTGCATATACAGAATCTCACTAAAGTGAGTACAGTCCTTACATTTTTGTAAATATTTTATTATATCTTTTCATGTGACAACACTGAAGAAATGACACTCTGCTACAACGTAAAGTAGTGAGTGTACAGCCTGTGTAACGGTGTCAATTTCATGTCCCCTCAAAATAACTCAACATACAGCCATTAATGTCTAAAACCTTGGCAACAAAAGTGAGTACACCCCTAAGTGGAAATGTCCACATTGGGCCCAAAGTCTCAATATTTTGTGTGGCCACCATTATTTTACAGCACTGCCTTAACCCTCTTGGGCATGGAGTTTACCAGTTTCACAGGTTGCCACTGGAGTCCTCTTCCACTCCTCCATGACTACATCACAGAGCTGGTGGATGTTAGAGACCTTGCGCTCCCTCACCTTCCGTTTGAGGATGCCCCACAGATGCTCAATAGGGTTTAGGTCTCAAGACATGCTGGAAAATGTGAGGGGTGTACTCACTTTTGTGAGATACTGTATTTAGACACAGCAGAGTGTGTTTTTTAGAAATGAAATTATGTAAATAAAATACTATATTATTCTTTACTATATTATTCTTAATGCCTTACCCATTGACATGAATAGTTATCAACAGGTCACAAAGTCGCATAAAACGTTTTGAGTAGGTACTTGCCCTAAGCATACCACTTCCCACAGCACCTAAATCACAAGTGTCCGTCTGGTAATTTCAGAAACTGAAGATGCCCCTGCTCTCCTGCTAATTTCATGCATTTGTTAGATTGTTTATTATCTGCTTCTGGCAGAGATTGGAGAAGGTTTGGTTTGTGCATAAAAGTAAAAACAGAGTGATAAAAATAAGTTTGAACTTTATCTCCCCTGTAAGTACATAAGGGGAACAATAATGAAGGTGTCTGTAAAATATGAATAGTTGCTTTCTAGTGACACTTAATAAGATGGTTGTATTGTGTCCACTTGTATTAAACATCTCTTCATGCCTGACACCTCAAACACGGCTCTGTGAAAAGATTCATACATTGTGCTTTTAATAAGACATTACTCTTCCTAATGCTATCCGAGATTATACGAGATTTTAGCTGCTTAAGAAACTTCTCCAATTGAAAACATCCTACTCCTTCATTTTTCTCAGTCTGATGTTGACAAATGGCTGGTGGTAAGTGTTGGTTCAATTATCAGACTTGTCTGTAGACTTCAAAGAGATAATAAAGGTTTCTGAGGAAATAAGATGAGCCTTTGTTTCATGTTTGTTGTATTCTGAAAGTCTGTGACACGACTGATGCCCAACGCATTTGGAAGGATCATTTGAATCTTCTAGGAAAGACACGGGTGCCCTTTCACTGTTCTAGTCTTCCACAATATTCTCAACAATGAATCTGTTGGCCAACCTAACATGGCCCGGGTAATCTGCTTAAAATATGCAATGTATATTAAAGTGGTATAAACAGGTGTACACCAGCTGAACACAAACCCACGTGATTAATAATATAAAATATAAAATCCACTGACAGAACACTTTAAAGTGGAAAGCCGATTTGGAAGGGCCACTCACAGGGCAGGTCCTCGCTCAAATATTGCTCCAAGCTAAAAGCCTGTGTGTGTAATGTCTGTTAATAAAGGGGTCAATTCTCTGAATCTGCTCATGCCTGGTAATATAGGGGTTCACTCTTTGAATCTGTGTGTAATCTCGTCCACTTCATAGTGTGTCGCCTATGTCTAAGTTGCCTAATTTTGCTACGTAAAAAAAAAACCCTGCCACAGTCAACTATTTGATTTGATGAACTGCATGACACATACCTGCAATACCAGTTCTAAATTCATTTGTAGCACCTCACTTTTTTATCCATCTGTCATCTGGCAAAGGAACAATGTACAGTAAGTTAAAAGCCCAACAAAGAATGTGGGATACTGTCGAAACCAGTCGACAAAAAAAGCTTATAACAGCAGGCATTAGTGTGGGAAACTCACAGCTGCACAAGCTTAATTCTGACATTTGGAATGATAAATAGGAAGTGGGGATTAGGACGAATGCATAGTAATGTCATATCTTTCTACAGGTTCAGCTTTTAATTGAGGTGTGAATTCTCAATGGGCTCGAAATATCCATGGTTTAGCTGTTGGTTCTGACAAAAAGAACACATGCGCCTTGTGCTAAATTTAATATATTAGCAGAGTGCTTTGAATCAAACAAGTCTTAAAGGATTTTGTAAGGTTATGGTGTTAGTGTAATAATGTACATTATAATTTGTGCTTAACAACTTTGCACTTCATTTCACCTATTACACATTTCCGTTAACCTGCAGTACCTCAGCAATTTAATATATGTTTTAAAGGTTTATAGCGGCTTGTAGCAGAGCCAGCATCTGCTAATCAATTTCCTGAAGCTCTGTCTCTCCATCTTGCCTCATTTAGCTTCCTTATAAAAGCTTCCAGAGCCAATCAACAATAGTCAGCAACTTAACAAATCAGAATAAATGTGATAGGTAGGATCCATCATGCAGTTCCTCAGAAGACATTAAGATACCTTTTCCCATGGTACACTATATGAACAAAAGCATGTGGACACCTCACCATCACACCTATATGACCTTGTTGTATATCACATTCCAAAACCATGGATTTTAATGAAGAGTTGTCCCCCTTTCTGGCTATACCAGTCTCCACGTCTCTGGGAAGGCTTGCCACAAGATCTGTGGGAATGTGTCCCCATGCAGCCACAACGGGACATTTGTGAGGTCAGACACTGATGTTGGACGAGAAGGCTTGGCTCGCAAGCTTCATTCCAATTGATCCCAGATGTGTTCAGTGAGGTTGAGGTCAGGGTTCTGTGCAGGCCAGTCAAGTTCCTCCACACCAAACTCATCAAACCATGTCTTTAACGACCTTGCTTTGTGCACTGGAATACAAAATGGCTTTCCCCAAACAGGTGCCACACAACTGTCTAAATGTTTTTGTATGATGTAACATTAACATTACCCTTAAGTCATTTTAAATGATTTTTACGTGGTTCGTTGTAACCACTGAAAACTAGATATTAAACATATGTTAGCGTCGAGGGACAGTACCAGCTTACTGCACTTTCACTAAAGCTATTCTACTGCCGGAAGTGCTAAAATATGAAAACAGCACATGATTAACCACTTTTGCAGGCCCTGGCACAATGTAAGCCGTAGTCCACAATATGATTGGACACAACATCATTGGTAAACATACATTGCTAACATATGGTTTACAGTTATATTTGCCTAGACTTTATTTATAGCTTGTATTTAAATTATTCTATTTTTAAAGAATATAAAACTATGCTGTCACAGAATCTTCAGTTCAATACATTTGGTATGAAAGTGCTACATCAGCTGGTAAAGCTGACCGGTTTGTAGCTGGACGCCAACTGGAACAATGACAGGAATGAAAGACTTTTCATTGTCATTTGGACGTGGAGAAGATAAAGGGAACAATAAATGTGTTTTGACAATAACTTTTAGGATAATTGAATTATGAAATTTTAAAAAAATTGTAAGGCGTTACCTTGAATGCTTATTATTTATATGTATATAGAACCATCATGTTATGGCAAACAGGGCAAGCATAACTAAGTACCGTACTAGAGGTTAGGAGGGCCCTGCTCAAATGGGTTTACAATACAGAATATACTGAGCTACTAATCCACTGCTGCTGTTCAGGATTTTTTATCCTGGTATTCCTGATCATGTTAATGACATCCTCCACCCCACCCCCCACCCCAGTTATATATATAAGTGTGTGTGTGAAAAAACTTTGCTTTGACAACCCAAGGAAATGAGCAACCTAGACTATGTATAGCTACCAGTGATACCAGATGTTCTGCAGCTTGGCATGGATGCACAAAAGAGCAGTTGCATGGATAGAGCGCTACATGAGAATAATAGGCATGGAACATCACGCACGCACACACGTGTCCTGGCATGGGACAATGAAACGTTGATATGTACAAATAAACATCTTGGAAAACTGGTCAGTCAGCAACTGAGCTTCCATGCAGGAGAGCACCATCTCCTAATCTCTACTGTCCCCATTTAGAGATGTGTATCATCCAAAGACTACATCCAATAGGTCCACAACAACTTCAGTAACAAAAAGTTTAGAACCTGGATTACTAAATACATAATTTATTAGTGCTGGCAAAGTGTAAATGGTAAAATCACTGCTATTGTTTTTTTTCAAGACAGCCTTTACTACCTCTCCAGGGATGATTAGTAAATCAACCTCATGGTTATGATAATTAATTCCCTTGTTGCATGTACTATTATCGGAATGGAAAATGTAGTATTTCCCTTGATAAAATAAAAGTATCAAACAGCATGTTATTTTTAGAATACAGTCTCCATATATTTCTGGTTATGTATTAGTTATATATAGCGTACCGCAGGGAAGCTGTGGAAATTTTGTAGGCCTCCTAAACCTTGGTGATTCTAGGCCTACTCCAAGAGGGTTAATTAAACAAAGAGGTTAACATAAATTCAGCTGTCAGGGTGCTATAACCAGATGAAAACTGTTGACAGCTGTGAAGTTCTTAGCCACAAAAGCAGAATAGGGTATGTGTAATTTTTAGGGGTGCCATAAGAGGCAAAAGAAGAGGTATAGAATGGCACCCCTAGACCAACCACCTCATTACTTTCTGTCCCACTGTGCACATCCCAATGTCTGCGCGTGTTCTGTCTATGAAGCCTGGTTTGGAATAATGGGGTGCGCAAATTGTCTTTTTCATGTACAGATGTGTTCACATAGATGTAATTTACCTAGCCACATGCTAATACCCCCTGCTCTCATCACCCCACTCTGTACCCAGACATGACCACCATGGTCCAGCTAGTACGACAAAAACACATTACACATTAATCTTATTTATGAGTCCTCTGCATGTTTAACATATTGTTTGTTGCCCTGATAATATGATAGGCTAAGGAACAGATCCCAAATGTCCCACTTTTAGTGTACGTGGTTCCTCATTCCTCCCTGATAACCTTTTGGAAAGATTCAGGGGGTATGTGTGTGTCATAGTGTTCTCCAACTGTAAAAGTCACGTGTTTTATTTAGAAATGTAACTGTGCCAATATAATGGCATACCGTATATTCCGTCGTATAAGATGACTTTTTAACCCGAGAAAATCTTCTCAAAAGTCGGGGGTCATCTTATACGCCGGGCACTACTTACCGAGCCGGAGACTCCCCACGAAGCCACAAATCTCTAGGGGAGGGGCTAGCGGAGAAGCCGCCTCCCCTGGGCCGCTGAGGTAGGTGAAAGATCGTGATCTCCCCAACTAGCCCTGATCAGCGGGCGCCCGATGAGCAGGGCTGGTTGCGGAGATCATGACCTCCCTCTAACTAGCCCAACATTAGGGAGCTCGAGGTCTGGCACTTCAGACCTCGGCTTCCGTGCTCCCTAATCACTACGCGCCTGCTATTGATGCCAAGCGCGGGGATGACGTTATTTCCCGGTGCTCAGCATCAATTGCCAGCGTGTGGTGATGAAGGAGCAGTAAAGCAGAGGTCTGAAATGACAGACCTCACGCTCCCACAACTGGATGGAAGAAAGAAGATGACAAAGGTAAGAGATGGGGAGAAAGGGGTGTGAGTGCAGTGTATGTGTATATATGTTGGTGTGAGATGGTCTGGTGTGTGCACCAGTGTAGGTATTTGTGTGTTTGTAAGCTGGTGTGTATATATATATATATATATATCACCGGTAAGGTACATGACTTGCAGTGATTGGCTGGTTGTTGTATACTGGTAGTCTTATACGGCGATTATAGTCCAAACTCTCATATTTTACCTGGAAAAGTTGTGGGTCGTCTTATACGCCCAGTCGTCTTATACGCCGGAATATACGGTATTTTGTTTCTAAATGCTTTGAATTACAAAAATAATTGCGTCAAGTCTCAAATCACACCCCCAAGAAAAAATCTTTTGACATTAGAAAAGATGAGATGTGTCCGAGTGTCTGCACTTTGGAAGGACAGCCACAAACCTCTGTCCTGGAAGTCACTGAAGCAAAAAGACCTAATAGCCAATTTTTAAACAAGCTGTAAATGTGTGACTGTTTGGACTGTCCTTTTGGCATTACCCTTGCTTCCAAAATGGCCATTCTGAACGTACCTCCAAATTTTCCTATTTTGCATGGGACAGTCCTACTGAGCTTCAACCATGGGCGTAGGAACCGGTGGGGGGACAGATCCCATGAGTAACACCATGCAGGGGGACCGATAATGAAGAAATCCCCCCAGGGCCCAAGGATCCCCCCAATAGAAATGCCGCAGGAGGAGAGGGGTGCCGAGCGGTCGTTTTCAGTGTCTGTCTCGGTGCCGGCGTTTCATGCTGAGCACCGGCATATGATGCTCCCACCGCAGGACAGCAGGGTAAGTGAACTACAAAGGGTGGGGTAGGGAGAGGGTAGCTAGTTAGAAGGAGGGGTTAAGGAGAGGGTAGCTAGTGATAAAGGGGGGTAGGAGAGGTTAGCTAGTGAGAAGGGGGGTAGGAGAGGGTAGTAGTGTAAGAAGGGGCTAGGAGAGGGAGATAGTGTGCAGGGGGAGGGGGGGTAGTGGAGAGGGGGAAGAAGTGGAGTAGTGTGATAAGGGGGTAGGTCAATAGAATGTAGATAGTGGAAAGGGGGAGAGGGGGTAGATAGGGAGGGGGAGGGGGTAGATATAGTGTGAGAAGGGGCTTAGATAGTGTGAGAAGGGGCTTAATAGGTAGAAGGGGGGTAGATAGTGTGAGAAAGGGGAGAGGGGTAGATAGTGTGAGGAGGGGGAGAGGGGGTAGACAGTGTGAGAGATGGGAAGAAAGTGGGGATCTGATGGGGTAAAATGCTGCCCCCCCAGATTTTTAGGGCCCATGGCTTCAACAGATCATGTGTGGCACTTTTTCTTACACCCTCCCTTTGGCTATGCTCCCCACCTTAACCACAACCCCAAATGAATGTGTCTCATTTTGAACCTCTGACATTTTGAGTATGATTCTAAATCCTGGGGAGTTATGTGACGAGACTAGTTCTGCGCACATCATACACACCTAGAGTTTATGGTCGTACTCAAAGAGAGACAGATATGCAAGTTCAAACAACCTTTGTAATACACGTTCCAATATCAGAGTGACATTCTGAAACCTGAACCCTATTATATCAGGGATATTTTGCATGAATAAAAAAATATGCAACTGTTTTTAACATGATTTTCTATAAATAAAATCACTTGTGCATTTGATAAAGACTGAGATTTGCGTAAAAGACTCATAGCGGATATCTTTTGATGACTAAGCTTCCTTTGTTGGGGAGGGGAGTAGAAAAGTGATTACACATAACGCATTCAAGATCTGACCTCATCACTGCCTGACTGTAAATATTCTCCAGATGGTCCTACCACAAACACAATGTATGCCACACTTTGATAGCACCAAGAAGTGGGTCACTAGGATGCCCCAAGCATTTTATAAAACTTTAACCCTTTGCTGCCAGATTCCCCCAACATATGTATTTAGCAATTCTCCATTTCCATGTTTTTTATTTCTTTTATCAATTCTGGTATTGTCAGCCAGATACCTGCCAGGTTTCAATGAAGGAGATGTGGACTAATACCTCTCACATATGCCCTTAACATCCCATCAGGTACAGGGTTACGCACCTGGGCTGCTAGAGAAGACCTGGGCTATTTGCTGCCACTGGATACTGGGCACTGCACACATACATACCTCTCACTTGGAACTCCATTTTTCAGCCCACCAACTATTATGGGACCACTTTCTATGGCCCTTATCTATAACAATTTCATTGTATAAACAAGGTTATTTAAATAAAAATAGCTGAGTTTCCCTAAATCGGTGAAATAAATCAATGATACAGTAGATGGCAGTTCTGCAAGACAAATACCTATTAAAGATAACCAGAGCAAATATAAATCGTAATAACTGCTCTTAAAGAGTATGAAGCAACAAAGCAGAACTGGCTACCTGCTTCCTACAATCACCTTTTACGGTATAACTTCAAGAAATGCAGCGAATAAACAAGGAAGGGAGAGAGGTATAAAAATATGTCTCCTTTTCCATCTCTCCCTCCTCCCAATGCCACACTACAACCTTTTATTTGCTTTTTTTGACCCGGCTATACTTTTTTTTTAGAAAATCAGAAAAACTATTGCAAGTTTGAGTTTAAGTGGCGATGATTTCATACGATTTTAATTTAAATGACTCTATTCCCTTTTACTGTGTTAAAGAGCATTTAGCACCGAAGTGGCTGACTTGAAATGATGTACAAGGTGAGGAAATGACAATTCACTGCCATTAGAGAACTCAACTTGGCCTGACCTAGACTGGGGTGACTTAGAGGCTATTTTCTTTCACTTAGGAAACCTTTAATAATTCAGTACGCACTGGAGATCTATTCTATTACTTGTTCTTCGACTCATTCAAAGGCTCCTGCTTCTGTTCCTTATGTAATTCTTAACATATATCGAGTGTCGGGCCTCTAAAAACTGCAATTATTTTCATCACAACCCGAAACAAAAATGGTTATCGAGAATTCACTAGTGGTAAGCTTGAAAACCAAATTGGAGTTTAGTTTCCATTATTTTAATGGGATAATTTTATAAAGAGTTAGGCGAAAATATCATTCTGTCATTTTCTATTACAATTTTCGTAATTAAAAGAGGCTACAACATTGTTTTTTTCCTTTGCCAACATTGGCTTGCAGGTTCTGTCCTTGCACAGTATACACTTTGCCTGTAAATAATTGTAATAAATGTGGCTTAATTTACTTGCTGAAGAACATCATGACTATCACACTAGAGTGCATTAACAGTGACATCACAGCATTATGTAAATGATGTAATAGCACAGAACCAATAAGAACCTACTTACTAATGGTATTTTGTACATTGTTTTGAAAATGGGTGGCAAACCTTACAACATTTGAAATGTCAGAAGAAAAACAAACATTGCTATATGACTTTGGGACCTGGTTATAGTTATTTATGTATAATGTATGTACCAGAATATTACTCCTTAACTGGGACACTTAGAAAGTGTGAGGTAGCAACCAGCACTTCCCAGGAGTGAGGAGGCATTTAGCGAAGGAGTTCACTGACACAAGTCCTTCTTGTTAACACTTTGTAGGTTAACAGCAATAATAATTGTCTGATAAATCAAGGTTTTTGCAATATGACAAACCCAATCCACCGAGTTTGTAATTTAAAGGTTCTGTTCCACTTACTCATTTTTCCAAATCATTACTGCTTCAATGGGTATATCCCTCTCTTTTATGAAAAAACTCCGCTTACCGCAGTTGTAAAACACACTGCTGTTTTTCTGTAATTTTCTGTGCAAATCATTTCCAATGCCCCATTGATGTCTAGCTACAGATATTTTGGGTTTTTTCACTAAAAGAAGAGTTGACATGAGAGCTTACAGGAGAGGTATGACCATATCCTCTGGTTGCTATGGTTATTGCACTCCTTTAAGCTATTTGTACAATGCCTACTCTGTATGTATAATCCCAATTATTAACCGGCACTTTTTTTTGTTTTTTTCTCATAATGCCTTCTCCTTATTTAACCAGCTTTGGGTACTGCTCTGAGAATCAAGAAAGGTAAAGCAATGGGTGGGCTTTACTTTGTTTCTTAATGGTACTTCAGGTACATATAGGTAGCTGTTCAGCTCTTACCTGTAACTGACGAGATAACAGATAATGTTGTAACATACAGTCTGATATTGCTTTTTTCAGAGAAAATATTTTTTGTAAATATCTGATACCTGTTCATCCTGACTTCACAAACAACGTGTCCCACGGTGCCACCTTTGCCCCCCCAAAGAGTTGTGAGTGGCACCTTTGCCCCAAAAACTGCTTGTCTGTGCCATTTTTCTCCCAAACTGTTTGTCAGTGCCATTTTTGTCACCAAACAGCTTGCCAGTGCCTCCAAACAAACCAGGTCCCCCAGTAGTTAAAACACTGCTCACAACATCTTCAATGGCAAAAAAAAGCCCATGCGTACCGATACACAGTAAACCTCTGTCTGTGGCGCAAAGAAAAAACTTGGGGCTAAATATCTTCCAGACTGGCTACTGCATTATATATATATTGCTAGCATTAAATTATCATATTGCAGCAGACCTGATATATCTGCTAGGGAATTTGTCCTGGGTTATAAATCCCTGTAAGCTTTGTTAGTTTAAGGATTTAACAACCAAGCAAAGGATAGGAGTTGTAACAGCATTAGATTTCCTTTGTATGTTTGCTTTGAGTTTTTCCCATAAAAAATAAGATGTTTAAGTGTATTATATAATAACAAATTTACACTTATTAAATGTATTGGTCTGAATGCAAATAGCCAATTGGCAATTTTAACATGTATATTATAATCTGAGCTGAAAATTTCATGTTTTGATATATCTGGTCATGTATCGTAGATGGTGCATTTTAATTAACTATAATCTTTCACCAGTTTACCTGGAACAATAACAGTACTTGAACTATCTATTTACCCCAAAACATATATTATGAACTTATAATCAGTAGCACAAGTCCCTGTTATAAATCAGTCTCCTCTGTCTCCTGGTCCTCTGTCTCCTGGTCCTAACTCAACATCTTCCTCATTGCATATACACTGCAGCATCTAATATAGGTTTCTCAAGTTGTTCTAAAACTCATATTTAATGAGCCAAGAAAGTACTTAGCGGATAAATGAATGGATAGCAACAGGCTACCTAATGTCCTATTACCTGGCCTGCTAGGTTTCATCAACTTATCTCCCTTCGGCCATATATCTTAACTTAATGTTTAGTCTTCTTTGGGCAATGCTATAAGGCTTTATTACCCTGTGATAATAGGTTGGATGCCACTCATTGTTACATTATGGGTATTGAACACCAAGTGCATGATCTTGAGTAATAATTCTCATTGAGTAATACGTGACACGTTTAAATTTACACAGAGTATTTAGCCCATCTTAAAGCTTCTGTGTAATTCAAGACACCTGAAGAATGATTTTCATATGTTCAATTATAGAACGTTTACATCTTCTCTAAAAGGGAAAGCGCTCCCACTTCTTAGCAAATAAAGTGCGTCTACAATTCCACTGAGCCAACAGAGATAAGAAAAGCTGACATGACTTATTAGACTTCTCTCGCTTTAACCTAAGTGGGAGAGTTCTGTACCCCCAGCAGACAGAGCTGTGGTCAGCCCAGCGCACATACCACAGCAGCAGGCAATGCCAGGAATGCACTAATCCTTCTGCAAAGGCTGAAAGCTGGACTAATCATTCATCCAGGTCATAAAAAAGAAAACAACCTAGTTAACCATTTATTAACCTCCTGCATTCCTGAGGCAGTAGGCTACCAAGAAATAAAAAGATCTACGTGCTGTCACATACAGTGACACAGAGTATGACATCATTCTACCCATATGTGCAAGTAAGATGGCACACGTAGAAAAATTTGGACCAACCCACAGTATGTACTTTATGTTTTAATAGTGCTTATCGCATTAATACATATGGAGCCTTGTTCAACAAAGCTAAGGCGATTCCTAGGTCATGGCACAGTTCCATAGTTCTATGGTCAAAGCTCCACATTTGGCACTGTCTCAAATTTCACCAGTTTTTGCTTTGAAAAACACCCAAACGCCATTCTAACATACCCACTCATGCTAACACAACCAGACACATTTATAGATCGATACTCAACACTAACCGACATGCACATACACACCCAGACACTCACACAAACATACCCAGATACTCAAACTAACACAACCAGTGTGCACAATGCACAATACATAAGCACAAATTCACAATCATTTCATTAATTAATGACATATATATATATATATATATATATATATATATATATACCTAAATGTATTACATACAGGGATACCAGCTATAAGAGCCTTCACTTTTAAAGACACTCGAGACACATAACAGCATGACGCCAGCACATCAGTTTGTCTTTTGTGTCTATTGAGGGTCTTTTGAGCGTTTTGTAGGGGAAATGACCTGACGATTGCAGTGCAGTACATGGGTTGATTTATTTTGTAAGCCGTGAATAAACCAGATTCTCTTATTAATGCCATGCCTTCTTAAACAGAAAAGAGACTGGAAAATTATGAGTGCAGATAGCTTGCTTGTTATTGTAAAGTATGGAATGTGCATACACCTGAGGATTTGACAACCTTTATCACTTACAGCTGTTTGTGGAACTAGAAATGAATCAATGTACAAATACCTAAGAATGTTTAACAAACATGTATTGGTCGAAAGTGAACAAACAATATATAAGAATCTTATAAAACAGGAATTGTGAGTAGTTTTGAATAAACGTAAATCAGGTGTGCTTTCAATGCTCGTAGGTGCAGGTACAAATAAGTCCTAAAATTATTCTGCACCCCGTCGCCAATGGTGTTTGGGATCTCACTACCCCCCTTCCCGATTTGGGGTAGTGAATGTAAGTGTCTACACAAAAATGGACACAATAAAATAATGTATCCCAACCTCCTCAAGATGCAGAACCGTGGAGGTTTCTCACAGGTATCTGCGTCTTGTAGTTCTGCCGCTGTGTCAGAGGATCATGAGAATGATAGTTCGGCATCAACTGAAAGGCCAGTATAGATAAGTCTTAGTGACAAGTAGCACATCCTCAGCTATATCAGTACTTTACAAAGGGTTTTCATCAGTGGCGGAACTACCGGGGTCACAGGGGTCGTGACTGCGACCGGGCCCTGGAGTTC
>VKOC01022583.1:0-10289 GCA_009364415.1 Spea multiplicata | reverse complement strand
TTTACTTACAACACATTCTAATTAAAATAAATTACAGAAAGAACGACTGGCTCTAGAAAAGGCTCATGCTGATCGGCTTTATGAAGTCTAGTTTGAAAATTGTGGCTCATGTTTTATTTCCTTTGTGTTAATGACTGAATGAGTTACTCTAAGTGTTATACTTCAAAACTACTCAAACTGTGTCTGACACTTTAGCATTCTGCTCAGCCATTTTCAGTTGACTTAACTCCTTAGGGAACCTGTTTGTTACTTAGTACATTCATAATCACAGGCACACTAGTCTACTGGATTTTAAATTGTGTGTTCAATTAATTATTATTTACTACAATGCCAATAAAACTTGTAGGCAAGTTTTTCTAGGTAAGTGTCATATACTTTGTGTTGTGATATGGTAGTAATAGATCTCAGCAGAATGTGGACTTTGCCTGAACTAGGGTAACACTCAACACAAAAATATACCCCTAGCTCACATACCTCATGTCCCTCCTTTACTCCCTGTCCAGAAGAGATCAATATGGGTTCAAAGTGCTTATGATATTCCTGACCCTGCTGAGCACTTTGGTGCCCACTCTACTTGCCTCAATGCACGGTAACAAAGAAAATACCTTAAAACTCATAACTGGACATTTTTACTCATAGAGAAAAACTTAAACGAAAATTGAATAACATTTCTTGTTAACCAGACTGAGTCACAGGACTCAGGCCTCATTATGTGAAATGATTATAAATAAGTGAGTTAGGGGTTTCATATACAATGAGGAACTAGGAAAAACAAAGGTTCTTGTAAACTGATAACTATATCAGATGAACTAAACTCCCTGGAGTTCACACACAAGGCTTGTTCTAGCACTCTACTCACTAATTAATCAAAATTCATTAAGGTGGGAGCACAACATTTAGGTTAGAGAAGATAAAATAAGCACGCTAAAAAAAGAGAACTAGGACAGGCACATTATTAGCTAGAAAGCTTTTTTGCCTATTTACTAAGAAGTCAGGTCTTTCGAGATACATGCTAAAACTTTCAAAATAAACTTGCAGCTCAATGTGAACTTGCATGCTTGGGCCAATAACTGGCATTATTTAAAAAAAATCAAATAACAATAACATAATAAAGAAATGCTTTACAGAAATTACAGTACCCCCTTTTAACCAAGGAGGGAGAAGCTGATTGCCCCACTCTTCCCTTGCCCCATGTAATTAAATAACCTTAAATATAGAGAAAACACCCTAAAGGAGGTTCAGATCTCCAACCCATGTCTCCCCCTTGGAGGGAAGCTTTGTCTTTACCAAAGCTGCTGAATAACCATATTTTACAAAAAGGGACAACCCATGCAAACAAATTTCTACCAATTTTACTGTAAAATGTGGATAAAAAAATTACCGTATATGTCAAAATACGTTTAGGAGGGTTCCAATATTTTCAACCAGGCGGGCCTTGTTTCTGGATGACAAGATCTATTGCTCCAGTAGCTATTGCCAATAAAATTAAGAAAAGATTGTGCAGAAAAGCTACACAAGGAAGAGGCTATATGAAGATATGGCATTGCACAGAGCTTTAAGAAGATGGCTTGTATACAAAACCCTTGACTTGACTGTATTATAATTTGGCCTCTTTTCTTCACCATTGGTTATGGCTACTGTAGAAAATGCAATCCCCTATCCTTAACTCTATGTGCTGGCTTACGAGATACCCTTTCACCAATATGTTTCTGGTATCGGAGTCAACGATAAAGATAAAGAATACACATTCAAATTATCTGTGGATGACATCAGGGTGTTTAACCACAAAAATAATCTAATTAAAACAGGTCAGAAAGAACTGGTTGACCTTCAAACTTATCAGGTAATTACAAGACAGGGCAATAGAGAATGCTTGAACCGTCTGGAATTTTACCAAGTAAGCCTACAAGGCAATTAGAGTACATTAATGTACAATAGAAATAATCACAGCATCACTGGGACCCAAGACCAAATTTTCTGTTACCATCTTCTCTAAGGAATGTATGTAGTTTTTCCTTTATTATGTTAAACTGAAAATAATATGTTGAAAAAAAATATGCTTTTTTACCGTTTCCTTATTTATATTACTACCTTGTGTGTCACATGCTCTGGCCATTTCTCAAAAAATTGCCGCAATTTCACCCTTCAAGTAAAAGTGATAATAACATTTATTTTTAACCATGCTTTTCTATGATAACTTCAAATGTGAAGAGAATTCTAATGTCAGAACTGCCTGCACATTATAGAAAAGCATCTGTTGGTATCCCACTTTCCTGTGGAATGGCAAAAGACCTTGGATACTGAAATGCATGTCCATGGAAATTGGATCTTTACAGTAAATTTCAATACTTTACATTACCTTGAATTATGAGGTTCCATTTTCTGTGTATGCGGTGCATTTTCATTATTTTACATGACAAAACATCAAATATGTGTATATATCTATATCTATATATATACAACTTAACTATACAATAAATATATAAAATACAATGAAATGGTGGCTTTATATGGGTAACAAGAGACTACAGTGCTAAAGAAACAACAACACCACTAAACACACATGCTATAAAAGTCTAGTTTTTAAAATGTTTGAGCAATTGCACCTAGAAGAATTAATGTTGTTTTGAAGGCAAAGCATGGTCACTCAATATGCATTTTGTTAAATGATAAAAATAAACTATTAATGTGCATTTTTGAAAGCATTCTTACTTTACAGCATTTATTCACACCTGCCTTAACCCTTTGCGCTGTACTGTATATTTTACAATGAATGTGTTAACACATCGGGTTGGTGTTTTTATGTACTCTATGCGAATAAGTACCAGCTGCTTGTACAACTAAGAATAATTAATATTATTATTAATATGTCTTTGTCTGGCTTCAGCTAATTATGTGGAGGTATCAGTAAATTGCTTCCGGTTGAAAATTCATTTAAGAGAATTCATATTCACAGGAACCAGCTGAACTGTAACGCTACGATTTTTGAAAAGCCGAGAATGATTTATTTTGTGTACAGTGGATGTAGTTTTGGCATTTTAATCCTATGGCTAGGGCAAATGACTGCATCACCATGCATATGGCACTTTACTCATTGGCACATTGAAGTATCTACTATGTTGAAATTTATGACAATATTAGCATAGTAAGAAATTAATTTAAAAAACAAACAAACAATGCTTTGCTTATTTAATGCATTCTGTTGCCGTACAACAACAAAACTGATGTTTTTGTTTTATTTGTTCATTCATTCACAAACTCATTTTTGGTTTTCTGGGGTTTCTTTGGCTGGAATTTGTAATTGTAGTATTTTTTGTGCTTTAGGCTCTCACTTTATATTTGCATTTAAATTTCTTTGAAATAAAAAAAATAGCTCAGAATGTTTTAAAGGACAACATTGATGTTAATAGTTTTTATCTCCGTGATTGATGTTTTATGTGCGAGATTACTGTGGCAGTGGTAGGGGGCAGAAAAAGAAGACAAAGGTATTGGCCTTGCCGCACTATATGCAAACAATTATACCCCTTATGATTTTTAGCAGATTGCTTTAACTCCGCAGGTTCCCATGTTCTTCAGCATTTATTGTGTGATGTGAATATTAAAGCACTGAAAACTTGTACATGAACCACAACAACAATAAAATGCTACATGGCTTATTCTACACAGCCGCTTTTCATTGAATTAAATCAAATGCAAATTCATAAGGTCAATTCATATATTTATATGACTAGCTATATGTCGGGGTTATATGTATGCCTTACATAATGTTTTCTATTTAATTTAAGAAACCTTGGCATTACAATTATATTGTATTATTAAAACAATTAATACATGTTACAATACTTTTTTTTAAAGAGGACGTTCTGTGGAAAAATACAGTTTTGCCTTTGTGCATAAAACACAATGCTATATACTGACATTAGCATTCTTTATGATAATGTACAACTCTATGGAATAGAATGGCACTATATAAAACAAGAATTAATAATAATGATAATGAAGTCTATTCCTCCATAGACTTATATTAGTCAGAGTGTCTGGATTTTAATAATGAGCCATTGTATTGTTTAACATAGGCTGTGTGATAAGGAGTCAATAAGGTTAAGATCTGGAAGCCATGTCCATTTGTCCACAGAAAAGTGGATGAAGAAAAATGTTAGAAAACAGAAGAACAAGAAAATATAAGAGAAGAAGTGGAGACATACTGAGAGAGTGAATGAGAGTGTGAGAGAACGTGAATGAGAGCGGGAGAAAGAGCATGTGAGTGAGAGTGACACCAAATTTAGTTTCTGAATATGAAAAGCCCTTCAATCTTTATGTGAACCAAAAAGGCAGGAAACAACATTTGTAGTCTGAAAACAAAAGGACAAAAAACTAACAGGATAATTTGTTGGGATCGTTTTTGGTCCATTTTCACAAATCACTAAATGTGCATGAGAGTTGACATTTGGATGAGTTGCAAAACACTTGTAACGCCACTTGACTATGGGACATTCAAGTTAAGGCAAGATGAAGACAGCAAGCAATTCAGAAGAAGGTTAAAACGTTTGAGGAAAAAAAACATTTTGTAAAGTTTTGTAAGTTTCAGGTGAGGAGATGTCTTTTTACATTCAATTCACAGTTGGAGGCAAAGACATGTACATGCAAACAACCAGTTGACCCACTTGAGTTTTTATCCCCTTAATGACAAAGCCCGTACAAGTTACGGGCTCAAAATGCATAGTTTACAATGGGTTTAGGAACCGCCCATTGTCCTTAAGGGGTTAATGAATAGACTGAAATATCTTCATTCTGACCACTGAAAAAACAATTATCCATATCTAATTTTAGTTATTCATGTTCATGGCTAAATTAAAGTTGATATATTTTATAGTCTTACATACTACTAATAAATTGTTAGCAGATACCTTTTCTCCTTCTGTACCAAGATATCTAAACATGGGCAAATATTATTGGCAGTTTTGGACTTTGTGAATTTTTATTTCTTATGTTATTGTTGCTTTTCACTTTTTGAAATCTAATTGTGCTGTACAAATTAATGTAATGTAAAACTACAAGATCCTAAGGGGGAATATACCTTGTTTTTCAGTAACACTGATGAGAAGAAAATAATATTAAAAAAAGGAAACTTGCTGTATTTTTGCTTAATCAGACATGCATAACACGCAGGCTATTATGTTAAAACATCATACGTACTTGGGAATAATCCATCAATTTTAATAATTTATCGATGTGTTAAGTATGGATAAGATGAAACATTATATAAAGATCTACACATACAGTTTTCTTTTTAAAATCCTGCTGCCTATTAAACGAAGACGCACAGAAAGTTTTAACAGTTACATCTTTTAAAAAAATAGGTTTTATGTTTCAGAGTGCACTTTAAGTAACACTTTCAACAACAGCGTTAGCACTTGGGGCTCGAATGAAACCATAATAAGTAATATTTTACATTACTAAGGTGTATTGAAATTACTTATTTGGCTTTGCCAATCTTTGTCATTTATTTGTTATATATTATTACATAGCAACCAACAACTTTATTTCTCAGTCAGAAATGATTTGTTTTCTCATGTTCCTTGGTATTAATTATTTTTCCTCCAGAATTTAGCACTAAGTGTTCCAAAAACAGGAACATACACTTACAAACACACTTTTCTATGTCTATATCCTCTTATGAAAGTTCAAATTTTTTACCATTCCTATTGTATAAACTGTAGATTGTAATTATATTTGCACATATATTAATTCCTAAATATCTGTGTCCGTGTTCTAAAACACTAGCTTCCCTCATATACAAGGCTGGCGTTAGTTATTCCACCAAGACATGGATGCAGAAATATTGTTATTTCGTAATTTTTTTTACCGTTTTGAATTTTTAACCCACGAAAATCATGCTTGAGTTGGACACATTTATTTCTTTCTGCCATAAAATAAATTTAATTGTCTAAAAGATTATTATTTTAATGATAAGCAATTGAAATTTTATAATAAAGTTAAATATTCATTAAAATAATTGATATTGCTACATTAATACTTGTTATAAACTAATTAGAATTTTAAATGTAATCTAAACAAATTAAAAATAATTAATTAATTTATTATTCTGTTCACACTAAAAAAATAGTTTTAGTATAAAATAATAAAAATTATCCTAATGCAGATGCTGGTCAAACTGCAACTCTCCTGCAAATTGCCCTAGAAACACACGCTATCATGAAAAAAATCCCTAAATCTGGATGTTAAGGATCATAAGAGTTTACCATCTATCAACTGATACACTGAAACCCTTAGATTTCTTGATTGTTGGATACTTGATATTAATTGAACAGAAATGAAGAAACATTTACAAATAAACCACTTTAAAATGTTCTTAACGAAACACCATTAAGTATGGCCACATACTGAGCAATTATTCTTGGGTTATCATGAGTTATTAGGATTTACTCAAATCATATTATATGAAAACATTATCGTTCATATGTTTTTCTAATATCAAAGCATCTAATTACACATTTTAATTGAACAAAATAGTCTTTGCAATAAACATATGGCCGATGTGGTTTCCCATTGGTATTATAGCATACATATTACCAAATGTATTTGGACAGGATAAAAAGACCCATGACTGATATTTTATTTGAGACTTCAGAGATGCCCAGAACATATTATTGATGATGGATATAACAGTCAAGCGCTGCTGTACAGTAAGATATATAGATTAGATGTAGCGTCACAATTTATTATAGAGGCAGCCTCTTAGAATGATAACATAAAAAAAACAAATTTTGAGTTTACTATTTGGTTTTATTTTTTTCTGGTAGTTAGTAGAATGGACCAGGGGTGCAGAGCTTCAGCCCTTGAGGGCTCCATACAGTCTAGGAAACAATAATCACACTCACACTGGAGGAGATGGCAGGGTTCTAACCACAGGTCTTGAGAAATTGAAATAGTTCTAAAGAGATCACAAAAAGGGGGAAAACCGAAAACACTTCATATGTTTCATGTCCGCAGGTGTTTAAGGATAGGCTACAACAATATTCTCAATGTTTCATGTGTTCTGTTGTATGATATAATAGAGGTCTTCACTGTAGTCAAAATGCAGATTCTGTATGATCCTCTAGCTAACAACATGACCACAACCTTCACTGTTGACTTTCCATCCATCTTTCCTGGAATAAAAGAAAGTTACAGCAACTCATGGATGCTATTATTTTTGTCTAGCCATTTGAAGCTTGGTTTTCACAAATAAACATTAGAGAATTTTATTTCACTAAGTATTTCAATGAAGTACATTAAGTATGATGTGGTTCGCATTAGAGCCCTGCGCGGGACTACTTTTTTAATCCCGCTCCCGCAATGTGGGTGTTCCGCTCCTGCCCGCTCCCGCCACATTTGTGGCCAATCATGCCCGCCTCCTTACCTGATTTCCCACGCAGTCCCGCGCGGCTGCCCTCGAGTTGTTCCCTTACAGCGTCTCGCAGATACAGTGCCTGACCGCCCGCTCCCGCCCACAGCCCCAGCAAGACCGCCCGCGCCCGCAAGTTTTTTGGCGGGTCCTGCGGGACCCTCAGGACCCGCCTCCCAGTGCAGTCCTCTAGTTCGCATATTCATACCAACCCATGAGTGCACAGCATTCTGTATTCCATCTCAAACTATGATATTGAAAAGGTTTTGGAAATTGTGATGCTCTACATAAAATAGGTAATAAATACTTTTACAGTTTAAGGTATATACTATGACATTTGTAACAGCATGTTCATTATGCGAACGTGCATAGTATGAGCAATACTGAACTAGCGCAGCCCTAAAACAAAGAAGAATATCAAGTGTAGAATTGCCTAGAGATACTATCTCCTTCCGTTAATTTAGTTCATAGTTACTTAGCTTGTCATCAACTGTTTTAGGCATTGGCTATTAATAATGTCACATCAAATTGCTTCTGCATAAATTAATATGCCATTTGTCCTTGAGACTTCAAAGTTCACTTTTTCTTTAGATTAACTTCAGTACGGTTACTGCTGTAAGGAGGTACATTTGAGAGCTGCTTTCATATTATGCAAAATAAGGTTTTCTGAAAATCAAAGTGTGTTTGTTACCAATATCACTTACTTTGTAACAAAAATCCCCGTTTAATAGTTGCTCATGCTGAGAAGGCATGCTGCTTATTTTTTTCTTATTAATATTCGCAAACTAAACCAATTATACACTTCTGGCAATGACCTCATCTTCAGTCATATATTGTAAGCTTTTGTCATTTTATGGAACAATACTGCTGATTTCCAGTAACCTTGAAGCCGTGACAAACAGATTCTTCTCTGTATACAAATAATAATGTTCTATATAATACTTGGCAAAAGATGCAGTATTTCACCACACAGGCCTTTGTTTTGAAAATGTGTTTCTCAGCCTTTTAGTATTTTCTCAGGTTTATGGATTGTTGACATCCGACAACCCTGAGGAAACGGTGTAAGGGGACTGGGCAGAATTTAGTATAGTTTCAGCTACCGTCCCTATACCCTATACTTCTGTTTCTTAGTTGTGTTAATATGTTTTTTATTCATTAATATGGCTGGATGGTTTGTTTGTCCTTGCCAGGTGATTTTGAGCATACATGAGTGACAATCCCCTAAACTAAGCTCCGGCTAATGAATGAAGATGCTACATTGTGTTGTATTTTAACATTATTTTAATAAAGTATGCATTTATGGTTTCTTGCTGTTCATACCTTTATGCCATGTAACTGCAGATACATAATTAATAATTCAACCATCCATCCCTGGTTTTAAAATGACAAACATTAGCTATGAAGGAAGATAACATATGTGAGGAACCAACTCAGAATCAATCATTTTGGAAAGACATTTGTTTCTGTATTTTCAAACATAAAGTAAATATAATGTACTTAAATATTAAATGTCATATCCCCAGCTGCCTTACTTCCACCAATAGCAGAGTAACGTGAGTGCTGATGGGTTTCTAAGCCTGAAAAGGGCAATCTTGCTTTTACTCCTTGAAGCCCAAAGTATGAACGATGGCATCCCCTACGCTGCCAACTCGGGTTGTCGTAGGGGGTGTGGTCTGGCTCCTACCTACAGGGTATTTGCATTGAAATGGAGACACCATTAATTAACAAGGTGCGAGATCCTTACTCTAATGCCTATATTTAGCCACATCTACTTTCCTTTCTTGCTTAGTTATTAAGCTACTTTCAGTGTACCTGCTGTTTGTGATGCTCCTGTTTGCTGTTATACTAATACTTTGTACTTTTACCTTCAGACTGTTTCCTCAACCAAGAAGCTTAGCCACCAGTCCCAACCAATGCTTTGATTTTGACTTCACCGCTTGCCTCATCCTCTTGTATTACGCTTATTGGAATTGCACTTGTGTCACTCCGGTTGTACCCGTATCAAATTGCTTGGAACGGTGTCTCGGGTTGCACGTATGTGTGGCTATCTCTCCTACTCCTGGACTCCATCACCTGCGGTAAGAGACTCCGACGTTATGTAGTGCTCAGAACTGACTTTTGTCATAGCTGCACACAAGGTATCTTACCAAAAATCCACTCTCCTCTTTCAGTCTCTCTTGTTCGCTCTCTCTCTCTCTCTGTTAAAAAAGAAGAATTTAGTTGGGGTATCATAATTTTACCACATTTTACATCACCATCACCAGAGACTGAAGAAAAGTCTAAAGCGAAATGTGACAAAAGATTTTGCTGCAGAAATGTAGTTTTGACCCATGTCTTTATTGTCATCAATCAAATGGTGTAATTCTGAAAGGGCACATTTTTAAAAGTAAAATGTACTTTTTTCTGTTCAAATGCACTGGGGATAACTCAAAATCACAGGCAATTCCAATGCTACAATTTATGTTAAAATGCTTTTTGAGCCTAAATCGATGTTATTACGATAAAATATAATTTCTAAACACAATTTGTTTACAATCTTCTTTACTACATACATTTCTGTTATTTGTCAAGAGAGCTATAGATTTTTACAGAACAATAACTTGAATATATTCGTTTTAAGATTGTTCCTCAATTGAATTAGTTGTAATAATCTGTTGAAAGAATACAATTTTCCATCTATTGAAATGCAACTGTGGTTTTATGCAGAACAATAGATTATAAAAGTTTGAGCAATGTTATGTTTCACTTGGAAACAAGCTTGCTTGGAAATTTAGCTGCTGTGGCCTTACCCCCAGTGGACTCTTCATAAGTGTGCAGTTAAGAGTTAAACTGGATGGAAACGACATGCCAAGTACCACTGCAGAAAGCAGGATGCTATCCC
>VKOC01022579.1:0-15466 GCA_009364415.1 Spea multiplicata | reverse complement strand
GAGCATGAGTTAATGTGTGGATGAATTGTCTGAATGAGGGAGAGCATGAGTTAATGTGTGGATGAGTTGTCTGAATGAAAGTGGATTAGTGAGTGACTGTAAAAGTGTTTGTGTGTATCATAGATGTATAATTGTGGAAGGGCAAAGATGGCACTAGCAGGAGGTTTGAGCCTTGGGGACCAAGATGGCACAGGCAGGGTATATATGGGACAAAGATGGCACAGGCCAGACTGTTTGGGGACAAAGTTGACTTGTGCTGGGCTATTTGGGGACAAAGATGGCAAATCTTATGTGTGTTATCTGAGTGCTGGTCAGGTTCTATGTGGGCAGTGTGGACGCCACGGCTGGCTTTGGGGTGTGCAACCTGTGATCTATGCCTGTAATTTAGGGGGTTTTAAATGTACCTTTTAATGCCGTGTTTTTATGTGAATTCCAATTGATCTATACCGGCAAAGCTGGGTTTTTGTGTTATTCTGTAGATCCATATCTGCTATGCAATGTTTCCATACATTATTTATGTATACCTGCAAATACAGGCTTAATATGTCTTTTCAGTTGATTAATACCTGCAATGCTGTTTCCATGTATTTATTTGATCTATACCTGCGATGCTACGTTTCATATATTATTATTGTATACCTGCAAATACAGGATTTGTATTTGTATTTGAAATATACCTTCAGTGCTGAGATCACAAGTGAATTTCAATTGATCTGGGTTTGTGTGTTGATCTATACCTGCTATCGGCAGCAGGGTCTAATATTTATATATATATATGGGCAGCAGGGGCTAATAAATGGGTTTTAGATATTTGGACAGGGGCGCAATTTCAGTGCTTGCTATAGGCGCTATTTTCAGTAGATACGCCTCTGGTCTTCTTAGCCATTGCGGCATATTGTCTATATTGCTAATGGGGAGGTTAAATAGGCAGGTTTAAGTTGGTGAGATTTAAGGGGTTTAAATGAGACACATGTCTAGGTACAGGACAATACTTTCTTCTATATCTGCCAAACATAGAGCATCATGTGACTGTTATGTTCTATTCTGCCAGTAGCAGATAACGTGCATTCCATACAAAGGAAGAATATTCACTTTTGTATATATATAATTTGTTGTTTTATATAGCAGCATCATATTCCGTAGGGCTGTACAATATGTAGACATATATACGGTGTATATATATATATATATATGTATTTATATGTAATTGTGATGTCATCAGTATGTTTTAGTGGCAACTTAGTTGTTCTATATGATAGCCAGGCAGAAATTTGCAAACTGGGTACCATTACAAGTTTAGGCACATGGAGGCAAATGAAGTAACCCTAAGCCAAGTGGATGTGCAGGGTGCACTCTATACAACACAGGGAGGGGAGAGCTGACAGATTTAGAAGAATTTCCACCAGTGTATTACCATTTTAGGAAGCTTATATTTATTTATTTGCTCGCAAATGTATCTGGGTTGGTGATTTTAGTAAAAATGTATATGTATTTCATGCAAAACAATAATCGTGAGAATCTGGGCTTCTGTGATGAGATTAATGTACCCAATGTGCCACCGCGTGAGTGTAAAAAGCTTGGTAGCCTTGCCTCAAGGCACCCCCCAACTATGTGAGCCTTCAGGATCTCTTCACACAAGTACAGGGGATCAATCAGTGTGCTAAATAAGGGCCATCTGTGAGAACAACTCATGTGAGTACAACTCAATGCAGGTCGACACTCATCTTAATGCTGCCCCATGCATTTTCCATGCAAGTCTGTCTAGTTAAAGGAGACACCAGTTAACTTACAATCTAGTACTCTGCTTCCAACAAGTCAATGGTCAGCTTGACTATACATTTAGTGGTATCCTCCTTACTTATTATTATAAAACTCATTTGGTTTGCTATCCCTATGTTTAAGCAGGGTATTATAGTATTGTGTGGTATTATTATACTGTTTTTAGCACTGGGTGAATGAAATTGCATTGCATTTCAAAGTATTTTCTTTATACACCTCATCTCAGCATATTCTATTTTAGGGCACTGATGTTTTGATAGCAGACTTCATGGTCCGATGGCATTCATAGCATGCATGGTTTAATTTTTTAGTCCATATCTGTTTAGTCCATAATGTGTTAATGCAACAATTATATTACGGTAATTGGAATAATGCATTTAGCAGGAGCAGTCCATTTGTTGCCACGGTGATAGCACTTTTCAGATTTTGCACTTGCAGAACATTGATGCACTTTTTTTTAAGCTTAGCATTGAATGTACTGTCTACTGTTTAACCGAACCAATTAAACCTTAGCAGAGTACAATTTTCACTTTTATTTGCGACACCCTATCAATTCTTGCTTTTAAGTGTTCCCAGCAAAAATTGCAAAATGTTATATGCCTAAAGAATTTTATCTGCAAAGGGCATTCCACAGTATTAGGAATGGTATTTGTAATGTTGTGGTTTAAATTCGGTAGAGTATTATAGGTGGAAAAACAAATGTATATAGGGTTGCCATATAGGCAACTTAAACTCATACACTTATGATCTGCACGGCAGTCTTTGGCAAGTGCTGAATGGCACTGTGTAAAATACAGGCACTGCATTACTGCTCAACAGCAAGTCAAATTCATTGCTGTCCATTTATTAGGTAACTGGATGATATCACAACCCTAGAGTACACTGTACACTGAGTCAAGGTATAAAAGAATCAGATATCAAACTAGAAACGTATATTTATTATTTTACGTTTCACTACAATTTATACTACTAATGTTAAGAAAAATGTAAGTTTTCAATGACCCTTTTCATTCTTATACATTCCTTTTCATTCAGGCGCTAACCATCTTAAGCAAGGACAGCCCTAGGGGGTCTAGCACCTTAGACAAACCATATTCTCTAAAACCCTAAAAAAGGAACTCCAAAATCCCCTCTTGCTAAGGTCCCCTATAGATCAGGGATGACCCTTATATGTTTCCACTATAATCCTTTTATAAAGGACATGAATTAAGTTGCTCAGTTTGAAGAAGCATTTGTAGCAAATATAACTTTTGATGTCAATTTCCAACATGGCATCTGCACTGCAAAATATTTTAGCACTAGACTCATCGGGCTGGGTTCTAAACGTTTCATTCCAAATATGTATATTCAGGCAGAAATAATCACAAAAATCTTGTGTTTTTTTAATAATATAATCTGTTCATTTTTTTAAATTCAAACACTGGTGTAGGCTGATTTTTCAACGGTGAGCTTTTAAAGGAAAAATGTGAGCAAAAACAGAATCTAACCTCAAAATTGTAAGTCTAAGTTGAACTGAAAAGGCTTTAACTGCTCCTCGGTGTTATATGAAAGAATAGAAACACTCGAAAGGAGGAAACACGTCAGCATCTAAAGTGGGCTTATATGCTGATTGCGGGAATGGGAAATAGAACTGCATTCTTGGGAGTCAGCAATAACAACTCAAGCTTGTACTTGGTGTCTACCCAAAGGAAATTCCTTCTTCAGATGCAAGGGCTAGTTGAGGACCAGAACAGTTCATTCTAATTAGCTGGCTACATCGCACCATCAGCACCTCGAACAGAGTGCACATTGCATTTCATTTAATGTTTTTCAGCTCACAGATGGGAGAAATCATGCGAGCTACAGGGTGCCAGCTAAGTGTTTTATTAAGCGTGTGCCATTGTGCTCCATAATATTAGTTGAGCGGAGCAAAGTGTTCTGTGTTTTTTCAGCAGTTTTATATTTTCTTTTTTTTTCTGATTGGATATTCTTTTGCCCTTGCATTACTTAAGTATTGATGTATGAAGACTACTGCAGTGTTAAAAGCAATACTAAATTATAAAGTAATAACAAACATAAAAATGAAAAAATATATTAAAACAAAAATAAAAATTGAATAAAAAATTGTAGGTGAATGGAAACATCTCAAAAGATGATGAGTAACATGTTTGAGATTTGTGTATAATTTTAGACCAACCAAAAAGCTTAGAACCTGCTTTTATTTCTTGGGCTTGCTTGGATTGTATTCTAGATTTCCATAAGCTCTATTATGGAAAATTCAATTGAATATATAGTTGCCCATTTTGATATTTAAACATATTTTCCTTTTACTTAAGAGAATGACTTTTATCTTGTAAAAATATAATTGGACTATTTAATACCTTTAACATGTGATAAACAGACATGATAAAAAAGTAATTTTGCACATTTTTTTTAAAGAAAAGACACGTTGTTTCTATGAAGACCCTACATGTACAAAATGGAATCAATAATGACCAAATTGATGATTTGTGGATTCTATGATGTGGCAGAAGAAATAGCCGTGAGCTATGAGTTGCACACACTAGTTCAAACAGGAACGTTAATGTGTGGGGCATTGAAAGTGTTTGCTCAGGTGCCAAACACAGGACTCTCATATGGTGAAAAAAAAGCTATTTGTATTCCTTGCTACACTTATTATTTTGCTATAAATATCAATGTACAGTGGGGCAAAAAAGTATTTAGTCAGCCACCAATTGTGCAAGTTCTCCCACTTACAAAGATGAGACAGGCCTGTAATTTTCACCATAGGTACACTTCAACTATGAGAGACAGAAGGAGACAACAAAGTCCATAAATCACATCGTCTGATTTTTAAAGAATTTATTTGTAAATTATGGTGGAAAATAAGTATTTGGTCAATAACAAAAGTTCATATCAATACTTTGTTATATACCCTTTGTTGGCAATGACAGAGGTCAAACGTTTTCTGTAAGTCTTCACAAGGTTTTCACACACTGTTGCTGGTATTTTGGACCATTCCTCCATGCAGATCTCCTCTAGAGCAGTGATGTTTTGGGGCTGTCGCTGGGCAACACGGACTTTCAACTCCCTCCAAAGGTTTTCTATGGGGTTGAGATATGGAGTCTGGCTAGGCCACTCCAAGACCTTGAAATGCTTCTTACGAAGCCACTCCTTCGTTGCCCGGGATCATTGTCATGCTGAAAGGCCCAGCCACATTACATCTTCAATGCCCTTGCTGATGTATGGAGGTTTTCACTCAAAATCTCACAATACATGGCCCCATTCATTTTTTCCCTTTACATGGATCAGTCGTCCTGGTCCCTTTGCAGAAAAATAGCCCCAAAGCATGATGTTTCCACCCCCATGCTTCACCGTAGGTATGGTGTTCTTTGGATGCAACTCAGCATTCTTTCTCCTACCAAAAAGTTCTACCTTGGTTTCATCTGACCATATGACATTCACCCAATCCTCCTCTGGATCATCCAAATGCTCTCTAGCAAACTTCAGACGGGCCCAGACATGTACTGGCTTAAGCAGGGGGACATGTCTGGCACTGCATGATTTGAGTCCCTGGCGGCGTAGTGTGTTACGACAGCTCTTTGGTCTTGGCCATAGTGGGGTTTGGAGTGTGACTGTTTGAGGTTGTGGACAGGTGTCTTTAATACTGGTAACAAGTTCAAACAGGTGCCATTAATACAGGTAACGAGTGGAGGACAGAGGAGACTCTTAAAGAAGATTTTACAGGTCTGTGAGAGCCAGATATCTTGCTTGTTTGTAGGTGGCCAAATACTTATTGTACCAAGGAATTTACCAGTGAATTCATTAGAAATCCTACAAAGTGATTCTTTCCCCCCATTCTGTCTCTCATAGTTGAAGTGTACCTATGATGAAAATTACAGGCCTCTCTCATCTTTTTAAGTGGTAGAACTTGCACAATTGGTGGCTGACTAAATATACTTTTCTGCCCCACTGTAGATATTGGGAAGCGAATAAGAAACAAACATTAACTATGCTATTTATTAGAATAAAACAATACAACTGTAAATGGCAGCACACAGCTTTTACGTGGGTCCCCAAGAAGAGTTCAGTAAATGTTGTAGTTTGTCTTTCAAAGACATAACCGGACAAGGAAGGATGACCCCTTCCTTCTTTGCCAAAATAATTGATGTACTTCACCTACTCTCACAGCAGACAGCTCTATGGATCTTGAGATGATGAGAACCAAGAGCCTGGCATTCCTATCCAGATATTGGTATGACATATTAGTTCTCCTTGCCATAACAGTGTGACATGCTGTCTCTCTGTGTTTTGCAAATGTTTAGCCTTCAATTTATTATAAGTTCACCCACTTCTGGACCAGTGACTGTGCGTCAGCAGACTATTCATCAGAGAACTGGAGCCCCTAGAGCTCGGGAGCAACTAGGCAATTTCCTAGTTTGCCTAATGTTGTACAAGCATTGCTTATTTTGTGCAAAAATAGGAGTTTGGAACAATTAAATTGTCTATCCTACCGAGCAGGAAGAGTTCAGGTCAAACTTCACAACAGTAGGGATAAATCCATTTCAAGATCTACTGCATCCAATTCTAGAAACCAGGTCGACCACTGCATGACCAGAATGGCAGAATCTCATGATTCGACTGAATATCAGAGAGATGCTGCAGTCTGCTGGATTCCCGCACAAGGCTAGCCCGGGCAAGAATAATATGCCTGTTTGTGTACTGTACAGGTGAGACTACTACAGCATTCACCATAATTGGCTTTGCCAATAGTCCATGAACAGAATCCAGTGCAGTAAGTGACTGAGACATTATATTTTTGGAGTCCCTAAGGGAAGGACAAGTGGCTCAGAACTTATACCTTCCAGTGCCTTGAATGTCAATTTACTCAATCATTCCCTAACAGAAACCCCATTAGTTCTCTTCCTCTACTTTTCACAGAAGCCTAATTTAGGAACTAATACATGAATGGGGGAGTGAATGGGGGAACCTCCCTCTGGCTAATAGGGATTCCTGATGGGTTCTTTATTTTTATATTGTTTTATTGGTAGGGGGTGGAAAGAAGGGTGTCATATTACTGGAATTGTGCTGAAAACCACCCAAGCTGAAACCCAGGTTCAAGTCAGGTTCAGCTCAGCTTTATGTAAATAGCTGAATTACATCAGGAGCAGGTATAACTCTGTTACCCAAGTAACAACTCAGACTTTTTTATAGCAGGAAAAGGGTTAGAAGGATAGATGGGTTAAGTGGAAATAAATGCTATGTTTCTATGTTAAGTGAATGTGTCTAATGTGTCCTCTGTGGTTAACTATACTGGTTCGTTTTACCGGATGTGTTAATAAAAATGCAGGATTATGTGCAAATAACTTCCCTTGGTATATCTGGTGCAAGCGCATTTTTTATGTTAATTATATGCCGTTATTCTTTGTTCCTTCACCCTAACCAAATATTTCATAAAAGCAAAGTTGTGGTTATGATTCCTTTTATTACTTTCACCATTGGCACCTCTCATAGTCTGCATTTTTTCTTTCAAAATACAAATGCTTTTTTTTCCATTCTTTGTAAGAAAAGCAACTTGCGTATTAGCCCAGTATGGGAAGCTGTTGCTTTTGGATCTGAGATCTACGATCCGCCATCATCTGGGGATACGTTTTGATTTGTTTGTTTGTTTGTTTGTTTAATGGACATTCCTAAATCCTCCTAGAATATCACAACAAAAAGAGTGGTATGAGCTGGGTGGAAATTGGAACTTGATTGTATGTTAAGTCGCTATGCATTGCCCTGATTGGATTTTTGCAGGGCCCTCCTCATCTTTTGTTATGTTATATACTAGGTACTTGTTTTGTCCCATCTACCCTTCTGTACAGTGTTGCAGAATTTGATGGCGATATGTAAAGCAATACATATTAATAGCTAAAAACACAAATGACATAAGGGAGGTCAGCAGTGGTCGTATACTTGTTTGAAAAAGAGCAGGAATCAAGTCAGATCATACATGTATAGTAATTAGGCAACCATGGTAAAACCCCACAAAAAGTGGGAGACACCAAATTGGATCCAGACATGGGGTGGAAGACAGGCTTAGAGCATAACATAGTAGATGCGGTTCATAGTATTCATGACCACAGTCAATTTTTTTCTTGGGCACCTAGATTTCATGGAGGGGGGGGGCTGAGAAAGCATAGCTCTAGTTCATGGCTCAGACTTCTGCACTGATGCCAAGCCAGGCATTGGACTCGAGTCGGGCTCCAGGGCTATACATGGTACCAAATCGCATCCAGCTGGCTAGTTTTTAAAATGTTTCTACGATAACTGCTAATAGGATCCGTGTTTACCTAGCAGTGCCATAGAAATGCAGTGTAATACCTGCTGCATTTCATATAGTGCAAAATATGAAATGAAAAATAATCTTGCTTAACAGCTAACAGTAACATCACTACTGAGTGTGTAAAATAACCCTGGAAAAGTGTGCCTGTTATTAAAATTCTGTCACATCTTTCAGCCAAAGCTTCAGCCCAGCAATATGATCCCAGTACTCGACATATGTATATAATTATAACTTGCATCATGTGACCTTTCAGCATTCTGAGACTTCTCTATAACTTTTTTAGGATTTATCATGAATGTTTATACAAGGCAGAATATGCTGCCTGTCCCGCTGAAATCCTAGCACAAAGCTGTAAGGAGTCTACAATTGTAGACAGAATTTAAATGAAAGTCACATAGTTCATGCCCATGGAGCTTTAGTATATGCGGTGGCCAGACAAAGACATTCATCAACTTTTGTACTCTTTGTGGCTAACAGGTTTTAATTAAGTTCTTTATAAAAATCAGGACAAATTTCAATTCACACTACTTGCTTTAATGCAACTTAGCAACCGTGTTATCAAGTGTTAGTATACTCATAAACAGCAAAAGAGTGGGGGAGGTAGAAAGCAGAAATCATTTTCTAATTGATCTTAGTTTGGACTTAAGTTGACAACCTTAAAATAGTTGCATTATTATTATTATTATGAGATTGGTGTGTGCATAATAGGGTATGATTTGCATGGGTGGGTGAGTGAGGGTGGCGTGTGTGTCTGAAAGTGGTATATGTGGTAAGTGAATTGTTTCTGCACTTATTTTTCTTCTCAATTCCGGCTGCATCATTCTGGTCACTTGGAGTACTTCTGCAAAAGGGCTTGCACCACAGGGACAGCCTCTCCACCATTCCTCCTATAGAGGTTGTCCCCATGTTGTGTGCAAAGGCTCCTCCCTATTCCCGAAGCACTCCAGGAGGCCAGGCTAATGGAGCAGAAGAAGACCAAGAAAACAGACAGAAGTGGCTGGTGGAGAAGGTAGAGGAACATTATGAAAGAGAGTAAGTGAGTGAACGACTACAAATTTCACATCCAAATGGAAAATCCCCCAGAATTTTGTCTGAACGAAAGGGGAGGAAACTAAATTTGTTGTCTAAACCAAATGGACCAAAAATGAAACTAAAAATGTCTTGAATTGGTTTTGGCCCATGTGCACAAGTCTAATATACACTACACACACACTATACACATGCAGAACGCACACAGACACACACACCGTTTCCTTCACATTTCACAATGTGATCAGACCTTTACAGGAAATAGTTCTTTAATCATGTAAAATATTACTTTGTTCATAATTATTGAGACCCATCTGGTCTTAATATGCAAGCATATTATTTAAGAATTTGATTTAAGTCCATAAAATATAAAGACCCATTCAGGTGGTCATATGTTTGAACCAATGGTGAGTGGTGGAGATGAAATAGGAGAAGAGAGCTTTGTGTCTACTTAAGCCCCAGATTTCCAATACAAACAACGGAGTACGGTAGAAGAGTGGTTCTCTCATGGCAAAAAGAGTCAACCTTGACATAAAAACAAAATAATAATAAGCCAAACATTAGACCAGAGAATCAAAAGACTCACTTTTACCTTTGTACTACATATATATATATAGTTTAAATATAATAAATAATTCACAAAATGGCTTTCCAGTACCATGTTAATAGAACTGTTTAAGCATCAAGTTAGACACTCTCTATTAATTCTTTAATTCTGGAATTCTTTCAAAGGGATTTATTTACTATAGTGCGAGATTGAAGGAGCGTTTAAAGTTGTTTACACTTAAAGCCATCACTAATTATTAGAAAAGGGCAACACTGCCAAGGTTCCTGGCTACTGCAAAGTAGAGGTGACTTTAAAGAATGCTTTTCATTATAGATATGCATTACACAGAACTAGCCAAGCTCTTAACTTACCTATGAACATAGCATAGTGACATCATTGAATTGGCATAGTTAGCTATGATGCGGGAGAAGTATACGTCAACATTGTACTTTTGTACCCATTTTTGACAAAAATCTCCTATTCTAAATTTTGTGCATCCAACGTACACATACCAATTTAGTAAACTGTTTACAAGTAAAGCAAAATGAAAAAGGAGACCTTGAATCCACAAATGATCCATCACCTTGACAACCACAGATTATTTCCAACACTGTACACCCACATGTTCTTTCATTGTTATGAATTTCTATAAAGCTTGTGCATTATGGGTAGTAATGCAGTGACATGAGTCTTACAGAAATAAACATTCCATGTAAATATATCAAATATCCTTAATATTACTGGGTGTGTCATCTATCACCAACATGGTTTTGCAGGTGTCACCCTGGGCTGAGGTGGCTGTAGACATTTTGGGGCCCTTAACAACAACAAAAAAAAGAAAAATAATGGTCCCATCTTTAACATAAGTAATTAAAAATAATAATGTAAGGAACACAGCATTTATAGTTACAAAGTTTAAAAAAGTATAAATGACACCAAGATAACTTTGTAAGAAATCTGTCTTACACTTGTAAAGATCTCCCATCAACCTCTAATGATCATACCTTAAGGACTGGACTGCCCGTCAGTGGGTGGTCCCACTGATGTCGGTGGACGGGACTGTTGAGGTCGAAGGCGTTCCCACTGATGTCAGTGGGTGTTCCTGCTGATGTCGCAGGAAACACCCCCATTTAAAGAGTAAATGGGTGGGGGGTAAGGTGTGCCAAGACCCTGCTTCCACGACCTGGATGATTTGGGTGTTGAACTGAAGAAATGGCACTTCTCCCAGAGTTCTCCAGATCAAACCCGGAGAGTTCCTAGGTATGCTAATTACCTTTTTGACCAATTAGAACCCAAAGCAGCAGTTTATATGCTATTGCCTTGCTACACACTCTCCCAAGTGTCCCAGTTTAGATACTTTTAATGTTTAAGAAGTATATTGCTAAGTTTGAGTAAGGATTGAAAAAGGTCTGTGGCTGAAAGTTGCAACTCGCCTACTTACTGATCAGCAAACTCCCACTTTGATGAACAAACCTTAGAGAGACACCTAGCTGTGCAAGTTATCATTCCCTCTTTAGGTAAAGGGATTTAACAAAGCACAAGAGGGAAGTATATTTGAAAGGAGGAGAAATGATAGAAAAAGAGGTCATAATCTAAAACTAGAGGTCAGAGGCTTAGATTTAAAGACATTTTATTTTACTGAAAAGGTGGTAGATAAGTGGAACAGCTTCCTAGAAGAAATAAGAGGTTAACACAGCAATGGTATGTACTACCCAGAATCCACTCTACGCCTTAGGCAGGGATCTAGAGATCTTCAAAGGAGGTCCCAGTGAGTGTTTTTAGCTTTACCTATATGCCAGAAACTGGGACATCACTTTAAAGTTTACCTTAATCGCCATAGCATATAAATGTCTAAATGCTGTGTTGAAACTTTCTAAACGTTCAGTGACAATTTTTTTAAAAAACAATTCACAATAACTGTCATAAGAGTATACAAAATAGCCAATTTTGGAAGAGGCAGATGTTTTTTCTATTTTAAAAGCTTGACACAACATATAAAAAAGTTTTTCTAATACGTTTTAAACAAGTGAGTGTTCTGCTGTAAATTGGCTGCCTTAGCCTTGAGCAGAAAAGAAAATTCTTGCACGGCACATACAAACACAATAAAAGATACCTCATTTTTGTAAAATACTTGCTTTCTTGCATAGTGTTTATGTCTGCCAATACAGAACATCATAACCTAAGCACAAACATATGCGATTGGATTGGCAGAGCTCACTTCCCAAAGAAAAGAGAACACTAATGAAAAATGCAGTCCATGGGTCTATTATTACATTTATGCATTTATATATGAGCTCAGAGTTCTCTTTGTCAGAAGGAAAGTGTTCTATCTGAAGAGGAGACCTCTGCGGTCCTGGAAGCTTATGCAATATTACATCTCTTTCTATGTTAGTATCAACTTTAACAAATGACTCTACTTTCTCCTTGGCTAATACAGCTATATCAATTTCTCTTTTTTTAATGAAATTTGGAGTCAGGAATGCCCTTTAATCACCAGAGTTTTGCTAAACATTATCCATGCAAAATTTTGCTCGGTCGTTACCTATATTTTATTTTGGAGGGTTTCTGTGTGATTTTTTGCCCATTCATCCAGTAGAGAATTTGTGAGGTCAAGCACTGAAGCACTGAATCACAATCTCCCTTCCAGTTCATCCCAAAGGTGTTCTATGGGGTTGGAAGCATAGCATTGTCCAAAATGTCTTGGTATGCTGGAGCAGTAAGATTTCCCTTCGCTGGGAGTAGGATGCCTAGCCCAGCCCCTGAAAAACAGCACCATGCCATTATCCCTCCTCCACCAAACTGTATAGTATAGTTGGTACAGTGCAGACAGCTAACGTTCTCCTGGCATCCACCAAACCCAGACTCGCCCATCAGACTGCCAACAGAGAACCGTGATTTCTCCCTCCACAGAACGCATTTCCCCTGCTCCAGAGTCCAGTGACGGCGTGCTTTACACCACTCAATCCGATGCTTGGCATTGTACTTGGTGATGTGAGGCTTGTATGCAGCTGCTCGGCCATGGAAACCCATTCCATGAAGCTTCTGCCACACAGTTTTTGCAGAAGTGGAAGTTTGGAACTCTTCAGCTATGGAAGAGTCACCTCAGCACTAGGTGACTCTGCTCTGTTACTTTATGTGGTCTTCCATGTCGTGGCTGAGTTTCTGCTGTGCCTAAACGCTTCCACTTTCCAATAATATTGCTTACAGTTGACTGGAATATCTAGCAATGAAGAAATGTCATGAACTAACTTCCTGCTAAGGTGGCATCCTATCACAGCACCACACTTAAATTCACTGAGCTTCAGAACGACCCATTTTTATTCACAAATGTTTGTAAATGCAGACTGCATGGCTAGGTGCTTGATTTTATACACCTGTGGCAATGGGTCTGATTAAAGCACCCAAATTCAATAATAAAGAGGTGTGTCCCAATACTTTTGGCCATATAGTGTGTTTTCTGCTTTTAGTAGAGGCATCTGGGGGAGGGCTTAAATGGAATAGATGTCTCATTTTCTAAATAATAGTAACTAAATAATGTATATAGCAACTTGCATGTAGTACAATACACTGGATGCAATGCAAAATGGACTCCAATATACATTTATAATGAAAACATAGGTATGGTCATTTAATTACTGAGTTTGCATAATGCAGTTTTTAAGTGTTGTGCTTTTTCACATTGGTTGGAAATTTGGAATAAAAACTAGCCCTTTTTGGCAATTAAGGCAACACAATTTAGAATTGAAGGCTTAAGCAAATACTACAGCCATGTAGTGGAAAACTGGGAAATTACATTTCAGTAAAATGATTAATACTATATTATATACTTCTGTTTTATTGCAACAAATATGCAACAGATGTAAGCTGACGACATACAATGCAACATAATGCAAAGTATTTGACTAGCTAATTGACTTACTATTTCATATTATTATTTCATGTAAATCATGGGTTGTCATGCTTAATTGACAACTTGGTAAATACCGTATTTTTCGCTCCATAAGACGCAGTTTTTTTCCTCCCAAAGTGGGATGAAAGATCAGCCGCGTCTTATGGAGCGAAGATGCAGCTCCATCTTCGCTCCATAAGCGTTTGTCTCGGGTGCCGGCGCTTTACGCTGGGCGCCGGCATATGACGTCAGACGCCGGCGCTCAGCAGTGAAGCGCCGGCACCCGAGACAAACGCCTCACGGAGTTTAGGTAAGTGACCGGGGCGGGGGGGGAGACCTGAGAAGGGGGGGGGGTTAGGGAGTTAGAGGGGAGATCCTGAGAAGGGGGGGGTTAGGGAGTTAGAGGGGAGTACTGAGAGGCGGGGTAGGGAGTTAGAGGGAGATACTTGAGAAGGGGGCGTTTAGGATTTAGAGGGAGATTATGAGAAGGGGGGTTTAGGGAGGGAGGCTCTTACTGTGTGTGTGTTGTCTTACTGTGTTTGTGAATGTTGTGTGTGTCTTACTTGTGTGTGTGTGTGTCTTACTGTGTGTGTGTGTGTCTTACTGTGTGTGGTGTGTCTACTGTGTGTGTGTGTGTCTTACTGTGTGTGTGTTGTGTGTTCTTACTGTGTGTGTAGTGTGTGTCTTACTGTGTCTGTGTGTGTCTTACTGTGTCTGCGTGTGTCTTACTGTGTTCATAGCTTATTCAGTTATTTTAATAAATATTTTAGCCCATTTTTTAGCTCAAAATATTTTTTCCTTTTTTTTCTCCTCTAAAATCTAGGTGCGTCTTATCAGCAGGTGCGTCTTATAGAGCGAAAAATACGGTATAGTAATTTTTGTCAGTAATAGTAAATCCCCTTTGAGCAATTTTGATTGGGTCTACATTTCTGATGGATAATACCAACAACATAAAATACATAATACAAAAATTGAATGAGGCCAAAATGGTAAATAAAATGGGATAATTTAAGTTGGACACCAAGCCATAGTGTCTCAGTTGTGGATGGGCAGTACAAAATGTGAAAAGGTCTTATAACCATAACATTCAATGTAAAGTATTAGTTATAACATCAAACTTGGCACCAGAATAACTTTTTATACATAGCTTTTTCTATAAAACCTGTGTCCTGTGTATACCTTGGAAAGGCGAGTAGGCACGGCCAAATAATACCCAAGAAATCCAGGTTTTTTCAGCATTACATTACGATTAGAGCAGATTCTGTAATGATATGCAGGAAAACGCAGTTTACTGCTTTGAGACGCAAATGGTTAAATGTCAACAGAACAATCGGAAGGTTTCAGTGATACACGTCAGTGTAGATGAGGGAATTTTAATTTAAAATAATAAAATAAAACAAACGGGGAGATTCATAAATAAATAATTCACCAAATCTAGCAGTATTCATGTGCCCTGCTTGATAACCTTTAAATAACAAAACCAGCAAGGAGGAAAGAAGGGTCTTTCATGTGACTATGTCCTGCTGATCATATCGTTACCCTGATCATCACACGCAGTACTTTTTAGATTTAATAACTAGGGTACTGTTTGGTGACCACCCACCCCCACCTCTCTTTTTATCTTGTTCCAGATGGGAGTGTGAACAGCAGGTCATGCAATCAGAAAAATGGCCATGCACATTTTTGTTCTTCATTATATTCTTGTAGATTTGGTTATTTGCCATTAACCTCAGAACTTTGGGACGAAATTCTCAAGCAGTAGTTTAGAGGGACTCTAATGAAAATGTGTTTTGTAGCTTTAAGTGTGGTGACGTCTTGTAGATCAGTGGTATACCATATGGGGCAGGTTTATCCGCTTTATTAGCTTTATTGATCAGGAATCAAGCAGTGTACAAAGCCTACCACCCTGCTGTTT
>VKOC01022578.1:0-12456 GCA_009364415.1 Spea multiplicata | reverse complement strand
ACCCAACAAAAAAAGATTTTAAAATAGAACCAGCTGAAAGAAACCTAAAAATGCTACAAAAAAAGATAAGAAAATCCATCTTTGCCCAATGACACTGCCTTCTAAAATGGCCACTGGCTGCACAAGAGTGTTCTTATGTACTAATGAAAACCAGGGGCCTCCTGTGTTAGAAGCCCATATTGCATCTCCATTTAACTAATCCATTGATTTTAATGCGCTCAAGAAACTCGAATGGGACAATCATGAATTATTTTTCTTTTCATTTTTTTGAGAGTTTACCTATATGAAATACATTTTACAAAAACACCTTTAGAAGAAGCTGTAGCTCCAGAGCTGTAGCACATCACCCTCTCTGCTAATCATGTTTGTTGTTTGCTTTGTCTACTTGAAGAAGCTAATCACTGGTTGACGAGGGGGTACAACACTGATGCACACTGGTAAGCAAGATGTGCCTTCAACCAGGTCCATCTAATGCAAGCCAAGGAGCTGGGGTTGAGCAAACATTGCAAAAGCATAGGGGACATTCTGATTTACAGGGGATACTCTGCTATTATATGCATTAAAGTCATATGAGGGATGGGATGTCCCTTAAAACATTTGAGTTAAAGGGGAACATCGGTACATATTATAGTAATATTTAAGTGACAATCCTATACACATCTTCCACTAGGGATACCTATATATTGAGTTAAGCTCTTCATAGTTGCCTAGTTTAGTAACTAGGCAACTATGTAACTTTATTACAATCCTCTAGACATCTACTCTAGACATCTACGTGGATTGCATCCGCAGCACATATAAGAAGGAGTTAAGACACAGGGGTGAGGCTTTTTTTTACCAACATGCTAGGTAGCAAATGGCACATGAATCCCTTCCCTTACAGCATCTGTTACCATAGTAACAAGCAGCCATATTAGGCTACCAGCTCCAAAGGGCTGAATGCTGCCATCCGACCACCATTGAGTTTCAAATGTATGTCCTTCATGTACATAGCTAGCATTCAAGACCTTTTGGGCCGTGTTATGTATGCTTTTGGTAGAGGCAGCAAGGAAGGCGTTAAGTGGTTGTCTATTTTTATAAATTCAATAACTAAACAAATCCCTCACAAATTTATATGCAGTAAAATTGCTAGGAGTCTATGCAAAATGGATGCAATTCTAAATTAAGCATGGAAGCAGAACTATTCTGGCCCTTTAAATGGCTTGGGATTTTTTTGTAAAGGAGTAAAATAGTAAAAGGTGGTATACACGGATGACAGTAGATCAAAAAGCATACTCATTTACGGTGGAACCAGTGCTATCCAGTGTTTAGTTCCCGTGTTTGATAGGCGGTTACTTTAAGTTTCCATTTAGAAAAGGTTATATGTCAAGAATAAGCCTTCGCCTGTTCTCTAGGTGTATAAACACTGTTAAAATGTTAATGGTATTCATGGATTGTAAAGCTCAGAGGTTCCCCCTTAAAGTAGACGTTAATGGAATGGAAATTCAACCGTGTCTTCTTGCTTCCCAGACTGGCTCTGAGTCACTGAGGCAAAAAGAGCTGGATTTAACAACAGCTCCTGGCAAGCGTTGTGGAAACTGAAGAAGAAAAAGAAGAGAGAAAAAAAAACCATTTAAAGAGCCAAGAAAATATCTTTTGACTCATCTCCACTGGTCCGGTTATTTTAAAAACCTTACCCATTTAACCCCCCCCAGATGACAAATACTTAGAAGTGCTTTATGTAGATTTTTTACATATACCCCTTGTACTTAAAGGGTTGATAAACCTCTGGTTTTCTCCTGGTAATTTCAATGCTATTTCCTTTTATTAATAATTTGCCAAATGCAATTTTTTTCAATATGGGTTTCTTAGTCATAAAGAGAGAGCTACCAATGCCTATCCCTAGGATATAACAGTTATGTTAAAAATGAATTTATTTTATAGATGAAATCATCTCTTTATTGAGGTACTGTATTATATACCATACTGTAGAACTCATTTCTTGAAGCATATAGGTTATTCTAGAGAGAGTTTGAAGAACAAAATAATCAATATACGATATACAGCGTGGAGAAAGCACAAGAGGGAAGGGATATGATAACAATGATATATATATCTAAAATATAAAATATACAGCAGGATGCTAGAATGAGACGTCACATGCATTTATGTGGTGATGCAAAGTATTTCTGCATTGGGAGGGAGGTGGATAAGTGGAATAGCGTTGCTAAAGAATTGGTGGAGGTAATGAAAAAATGCATAGCTGCTAATGTGCAAAACGGCCAAAAACAATTTAGACTGATTTTTCAGTTTGTTTTTGGCCCATTTACTTTCACTCTCACTCTCAAACTCTCAGTTTCATTCACATTCTCTCTCATGCTTTCTCAACATGAATGAGTCATTCAGACACTGAAAGAGCTTTTTTGCTTCTTTTTCATTCATTTTGTGTGTTGGGGAGTAGCCTTGTTTTTGGAGATTCGTACAAATTGACAAAATCGGGACATTTTGTTAATGTTCTAATTCATATGAATATGAGTGCACAAGTCTGCTGCTAATAGTTCTGAAATTCCCAGGGCAATTCTTTGAACCAGGCTTAGGTCCCTACTGTGAATGGTGAAAAGGAAGAAGAAGGAGTATTTCATGAGTAGAACACCATATGACATCTTAAATTCCTCAGATACCTGAAACCACGTGTAATGTCACATGTGCTCTGTTGTCCTGGTGTGGCTATTCTCAACAAGTACAAAGATCAAGACAAGATTGAGGTCTTAAAGCAAATGAAATAATAAACAAATTACCGTATTTGCTCAATTATAAGATGACCCTGATTATAAGACAACCCCCCAAAATCTGAATATTAATTTAAGAAGAAAGGAAAAAGCCTAAATATAAGACGACCCTATAGGAAAAAAGTTTTACCAGTAAATGTTAATTCTTGTAAACTATGTAAACTATTTTTTTTTCTGATTGAGAAAAATATTTTGTTTTTAATTCCTTTTATTTTCCAACCTGCCCCCCAGTTATGCACGTCTGCCCCCAGGCTTGTCACTCCTTAAACCCTCTAAATGCCACTGTGCCCCATGATATATCTTTTAAACCTCTATATGCCACTGTGCCCCATGATATGCATTTTGACCCCCTATGTTCCACTCTGCCTCCAGAAATGCCTTATACCCCTATATGCCACTCTGGCATTTAGGGGGTTAAAAGGCATATTATGGGGCAGAGTGGCATATAGGGAGGTATAAGGCATTTCAGGAGGCAGAGTGGCGTATAGAGGGTTAAAAGGCATTTCTGTAGGCAGAGTGGCATTTAGGGGGTTAAAAGGCATGTCATAGAGAACTCTGCCTACGGAAATGCCTTATGCCCCCATAGGCGTAGGCAACTTCCACTGCAGCCGGAAGGAGGTGCAGTTAGCAGCGGGGGTTGTCTTTGTCCATCGCGCAGACCTTCCCCGGCTGTTAGAGAGAATTCCCCGGTGAGGGAAACTCTGATCTCTGACAGCCGGGGAAGGTCTGCAGGTTGGACACAGACAAGCCCCGCTGCTATCTGACAGCCGGGGAAGGTCTGCGCGATGGAAGCAGACAACCCCCGCTGCTAGCCACACCTCCTTCCGGCTGCAGCAGAAGTTGTCTACGCGAATTGCGTAGATGTCTACGCGCTGTCCGGACAACACACCGGGGACTCAGAAGCACCGTTAAGTTGAGGGTGGGGGACAGGAGGATCCAGGTCCCCTGCAGCATTGTGGGGGATCTGGATCTTAGTCTCATAGTCAGACCTATTTGAGGTCTGATTATAAGAAGACCCCGATTATAAAACGAGGGGTATTTTTCAGAGCATTTATATTCGAGCAAATACGGTAAATGGGTACAGTGTTTGCTGTAAAATTATCTGTTTCAGTATTATAAATGACATTTTGTGTGAAATATAGCATGTATCCATGTCTATACAGGGTTCATGTAAGTCTCTTTGTTGTTCTAGACAGTCTAGTGTGCAAAGCTGGGATCAACGAAAGCTATAAATAGTTAAGTTTTATCACTTACATGCAGGTTACACTAACTCAATCAACCTGCCAGTAAGTAAGCTGATTCTTACAAATATACACTAACTTCTGCTGAGCGCATGAAATCGTTTCAAAGTTTGCCAAGTAACTTACAGCTTCTAAGCACTGTTGATCATAAAATACCTTAAAGCTCTATTAAATTCTCTGTGCCTAAACACAGAGTGAGATATGGAGTGTGATGCCTTCAATTCACATTCTACTTATAGATCACAAATTACTTTCAGAACAAGAAGGTGTGAGCTTATTTAGAGAGATTTTTAGGCTTTAGAAAGATTTTGCACATTTTCACTACATAAATTCTGATCCACATGTGTAGAACCCATGGATATTTGATAGAATACATGTGAAAGGAATTTGAACTTGTTTAATATTTTTAGGTATTTTAAGGAACAGTCTCCTGAAATTGTAATTTTATTTTCAAATGCATGTTGGGGTCTGTTTAACTTGGAATTCTATGCACTTTACTACATGCACATTTGAGAATGCATTGTTTTGTTTAGTTGGTTAGTTAGGAAACGAGTCATCTCTCTCTCATTTAAGTCCTGCCCAGTTGTCTCTACTGAAATCATGAAAGATAAGTAAATAAATGTCTTGCATTTGCATGCAGTCCTGGACTGGCCATCTAGCACACTGGGCGATTGGCAGACCGCGGCCCATACTCACCCAATCTGTCCATCCAGCAGCAGATCAGGTGTTGTAGTGCAGAGGTGCTGACTGGATATTCCCGCTGCACACTATGTGGGCATAAAACACAATGGCCACACCTTTGGCCACACTTATGATACTGGTTTGCCACTGGCCATAAAGTACCCGGACCACCTTATTATACCCAGTCATACAGCATATATGCCATCAGCTGCCGCTACTCCATTTTACTAGAATGAGAGTTTTACTGACCATGTGCACGCAGCATACTGTAGTATGCTCCCTCCTTTTTGGTAGAGGTAGCGCCTGAAGGAATTAAATGAGACAAAGTTCTAATTTTTTAATTTGAATAACGAAATAATTTCTACACATGCAAAATGGACTGAAATATTAACTTAACTTTGAAATACACCTGACCATCACACCTACATGACCAAGATGGACTTCTCATTCCAAAACCATGAGTATTGATATGGGTGATATAACTTGCCTCCACATGCAGTCGGTGCTCCAGTTCACCCAAAATGTGTTTAATGGGATTAAGGTCAGTCTACGCAGGCTACTCGAGTTCCTCCACACCAACCTGTCAAACCATGTGATTGTGGACATTGGTTTGTGCACAGTGGCGCAGTAATGCTGGAACAGGAAAGGCCCTTCCTCAAACTGGTGCCACAAAGTTGAAAGCATACAATTGTGTAAAATGTCTTTGTATGCTGTAGCCCAAACCCTGAAAAGACAGCCCCAGACCATTATCCCTCCACTACAATTTTTTTTGTGCTCTGCGATAGCGTGCTGATGGCTGAGCTGTTGTTAGTCTATGAAGCTTCCCCTTCACAATAGTATCACTTACAGTGGACTTGATCAGATCTAGCAGAGCAGGAATTTCACTTGTGGAACTGACTTGTGGCAATAGTGGCATCCTTTTATCAGGCCACATTTATAATGACTTAGCTCTTCAATATGACCCATTCTACTGCCAATGCTTGATTTCATACGCCTGCATTAGGTATTGCTAAAACATCTAAACTCAATAATGTCCACATAATTGTGGTCATACTGTTATTCTGAAGCAGTACGTGGTATGTTAGTCACAAGCCAGCATTTGACATTAAGGAACAGCTGAACCGACTGATTAATTGATACTGAAAACAGTACAGATGAAAAAGTGATATAAATGTTTAGGAAAACATGTCAGATATGACAATGTATCTAACGGAACACAAATGGAGAGGGAGATTACTGAAAAAAACAAGGTTAAAGGGTAACTGTAAATTTAATTCTTGTGGTGATTCCTCAATAGGGTGATTGAAACATAATGGATATTATTCCCCTTGGAGTTAATGGATGATGTCATGTTTGTGTATATTTGTGGGACTGTGGCTTTTCTCTGTCTCCTTGTATTTTACATCATACCTCTTCAATTAATTATAATTCCTCATTTAAATGTTGGTAACTATGGTATTTTTATTTTTTTTCCTTCTTTTTTCCTCTGCATGGATGTAAAATTTTAGCAGCCAATTAATTTTCATATCTACCTTATGGTCTTTGTGATTCATTAAAACGTGGTTTATGATAATAACAAAAATAAACATGAAAGATCCGATGACATTTCTCAACAAAGGCACAATGTATTGATGTACATATTATACGTTAACAACTAAGATCTTATTCTGTTTATATTTATCGGAGCCCCTTTTTCAAACCTAATTCACTATTGACAACAGAGTGAGCTCTAATTTTCCTGTTTCATTAATCAGGTAGATGCTCTAAATGACTCCTCCTTGTAATTTTCTTACACATTTTCCAAATCTAAGGGTTTTGAAGTACATAATTGTAACATATCTGTGTAATAACCTATTGCGAAATAGGGTAACAAATAGTTTGTTTACTTTTATTATACCATTGGCACTTATTATGAATTTAGTATTTTTATTATGAAATTGGACCACAAAACCGGATTAATATTATACCTGAAATCACAGTTTTTTACATAAAAAAATCTTTAACACTAGTTAAGTGATCTCTCCCGCTTCAATGATCTAATTAGATAGGATATCTTTTAAACTCTCAAGTGGAGCTGACTCTAATTACCAGTAATGTTTTGTTGCGAAAAAAATACCCAAACTGAATCAACAAAAAATAATTGATCGTAAATAATATTTAGTCAGTAAAATAAATATGGTAGGTCTGTACAAAATATTTAATAGAAGAGAAAGAAAAATAATAGTACATGTATAATCTTTCTTTAAGGAGAGCGCTACATACAAAAAATGATAATTAAAGTTCAATATTGATCAAAACATAAACCAGGTAAAAACTGAAATAAATACAGCTTTAAAAAAAAAACATTTTGAAAACTTAATTTGAAAAATGATATAAATGTTCAATTAAATGCAAAAAAGAAGCCAAATACTATAATTAGTATGCTATTTATACATACAGAGAGGAAATGTGATTAATTATTCCTATTGAGAAGAAAACATGTAAAAACAAAGGGTGTAAATATATCATTAGCAAGTTTAAATGTGCCACACTGAACAGGATTACAGGTTATATAACTACAGGAGTCACAGGGATGCAGCTATAAAGAAGCTCCAGTAGCTTAAAGAGCTGCCTCTACTGTGACCACTGTTGCTGTGATTTGTTTGAGGGGCAAAGGATCTAGGATTCTCTGATGTATAGAATGTTTCTTTTTCTTGAGCTTTTAGTTCAGATGAAATTCAGAGGGCTTTTTGATTGGAAAACAACATTTGCTGTCATCTACTCTCTCACAATGTCTCCCTACCTTCTCCGATAACCGCTTCTTTGTCTCAGATTCTCCTCTATTTACCCCAGCTCTCCCTTGCATTATCTTGGGCACTTCCGTGTACTTCCACAATAGGGTGGTTGAACGGTTCGTCTGCATTATACTGGCCTGGCGTAGTACTTCTGTAACAGGGATTTCAAGCCCCACTGGGAATTGAACCAGCCACCCTGCCTCTGGTAGGTGCTATACCTAACCTCTATACCATCAGGTGGCTTTAAGGCTGCTGGTCTCTGCTGCCCCATTTGATGTTGTCTTTAGGCTTGCTTATGGCTGACAGCCGGGGAAGGTCTGCGCGATGGACGCAGACAACCCCCGCTGCTAACCGCACCTCCTCCCGGCTGCAGAGGAATTGTCTACGTGAATCTCGTAGAGCTCTACACACTGCCCTGGCTACACACTGGGGACTCAAAAGGTCTGGTAAGTTTTGGAGGAGGGAGGGGGAGGGAATGATAAATGGGGGGTATAAAGCATTTCTGGAGGCAGAGTGCTCTGTGAAAGCCAGGGAGCAGATGTGCATAACTGGGGGGCAGGTTGAAAAAAAAAAGGAAATAAAAACAAAATATTTTTCTCAATCATAGCTTTTATTAAAAAAATGTTCACATAGTTTACATGAATTAACATTTACTGGTAAAACTTTTTTTCCTATAGGGTCGTCTTATAATCGAGCAAATACGGTAACATTCTGCTACAATGTAAAGTAGTGAGTGTACAGCCTGTATAACAGTGTAAATTTGCTGTACCCTCAACACACAACTATTAATGTCTAAAACTTGGCAACAAAAGTGAATACACCCCTAAGTGGAACTGTCCAAATTAGGCCCAAAATTGTCAATATTTTGTGTGGCCACCATTATTTTCCAGCACTGCCTTGGGCATGGAGTTCACCAGAGCTTCACAGGTTGCCACTGGAGTCTTCTTCCACTCCTCCATGACGACATCATGGATGTTAGAGACCTTGCACTCCCCCACCTTCTGTTTGAGGATTCCCCACAGATGCTCAATAGGGTTTAGGTCTGGAGACATGCTTGGCCAGTCCATCACCTTTACCTCAGCTTCTTTAGCAAGGCAGTGTTTGTCTTGGAGGTGTGTTTGGGCTTGTTATCATGTTGGAATACTGCCCTGCAGCCCAGTCTCCAAAGGAGGGGATCATGATCTGCTTCAGTATGTCACAGTACATGTTGGCATTCATGGTTCCCTCAATGAACTGTAGCTCCCCAGTAGCTCCCCAGTGCCAACAGCACTCATGCCGACCATGACACTCCCACCACCATGCTTGACTGTAGGCAAGACACACTTGTCTTTGTACTCCTCACCTGGTTGCCGCCACACACGCTTGACACCATCTGAACCAAGTACGTTTATCTTTAGAAGAGGCTTCCTTCTGGGATGACATGCAGACCAATTTGATGCAGTGTGCGGTGTATGGTCTGAGCACTGACAGGCTGATCCCCCCTTCAACCAATGCAGCAACGCTGGCAGCACTCATACATCTGATGCTGAGCACGTGCACTCAACTTCTTTGGTTGACCATGGCGAGCCCTGTTCTGAGTGGAACCCGTCCTGTGAAACCGTTCAATGATCTTGCCCAATGTGCTGCAGCTCAGTTTCAGGGTCTTGGCAACAATTCTTTTTTCAGATCCTCAGAGAGTTCTTTGTCATGAGGTGCCATGTTGAACTTCCAGTGATCAGTATGAGAGAGTGTGAAAGCGATAACACCAAATTTAACACACCTGCTCCCCATTCACACCTGAGACCTTGTAACACTAACAAGTCACATGACACCGGGGAGAGAAAATGGCTAATTGGGCCCAATTTGGACATTTCCACTTAGGAGGGTACTCACTTTTGTTGCCAAGGTTTAGACATTGTAGCAGAGTGTGTTATCACATAACAAGATATAATAAAATATTTACAGAAATGTGAGATACTGTATAGCCATGAAAAAAACACTAACTGGGATACCTGGGTATCATTAAAAACAAATCCAGAACAGGAAGGAGTCAGCTCCAGACTATGTGACCCTGGGAAAATGCACATTCACCCTGAGATCGGTCTCAATTGAGACATTGAGACTCAAAATCAAACTGTGAGAGTTCTGTGATCCTCTTTCATAAGTGCTCGGATTAACCTTTTTGTCAAGCACCGTGTGTATTAGCCCTTCAGGTTCTGTCTTCCATGATGTATGAAATGCATCCTAGAAATGCAGACTTACCAACCATTCTTCACTAATTGTTAATAATGGTAATAATGAAATTGTTTTAATCAGATTTAAATATATTTATTCAGTGAATCATTAACACTGTATTCAGTTATACAAATACCTTCATATAATTGTATATGACACAAAAGGAGGATGTGGGTGTTCAGCTCTAAATAAATCTTTGTGGCTTCAGTTATGTCAAATTCTGGGAACAGTATAAAAAAGTTTAATAAATTGAAATAAAAAAACTGAGAAATCCATTGTTAAGCCTTATGACACACAGTCAGAGCCAGCCCAGTCTGCGCTGTCTGGGTCCAAGGTTGAAATGCTGATCCCTGCCTCCACCTAATCCAAAACTCCCCAAAATTGCTGTTCATGTCCTGCTTAACCACTCAAGCTCTCTCTCATCCACTTTGTCTTACATTCTCTCATACTCTCATTTACACTCTCTCCGTGCCTTTCTACCAACTGCTTCCCTGCCACTGCTTTCATTTCCTTGCCTCCTTTTTCACAGTTTCTCTTGCCTCTTTTTGATCTTCTGTCTTCTTTCTCTGTCCGCTTCTCCCCATACCTTCTTTTCTCTGTCTTCATTTGCTTCTCTATGAACACTGACTCTCAGTGCACTTCTGGAAAGGTGTGGAGCTTCCGGGTACACACTCTTCCCTGATTGGAGGAATGGTGGGAGTCCGTCCCCATGGCTTCACAAAAGCAAGAGGAAAGATAGATAGACAGATTGATTCACAGAAAAAGAGTGCAGAAAAGCTTCTCTATCTCTTCAAATCTATGAAAGGGCTCATGTAAAGGCTGGCTCTGCAAACAGTGGTGTATTTTGACTGCGGGCTGCTCTAGTTCTAACCAAGGACACTACCTCATCCACTTCCATGACTCTATGGAAACACAGAGTTAGAAAAGCTGGCACAAGGCTTCTCAGTGTACTGATGACATAAATATACACAACAATATGACCAAAATTTGCAATCTCGCAATGATTATAAACCTTCAATTATGTAGGTATTTAGCCTTGTGTATGTAAGAGCGATAAGCTGTGAAAACAACCCTGTGCATCAGTGCTCAAGATTAAAGTTTGCTGGTGCGTAACAATACCCATTAACTTTTGCTTTGCTAATGAGCACATGTAAAACTGCGCAAAAAGCAAAAAAGTTACATGTCCGACCCTAAATGATAATCTAATCTGCATGTCATTATTTTAGATTGTTTTCTGCATTTGAAATACAATTAACCACGGATCGTTGCAATGAATGAAATGTATGGGGGGGGATTGCAGATATTTTCAGTTAAGATTATATAAATTATCTAAGAATGTTTTGTGATAGATTGACACACTTAACAAAGTAATTAGGAATTAATCTTGTTTCATTAACTAAATATAATACAAGGTCAGGGCTTGCAGAAGAAATTCAGGTTGACCCTTTAATGTGTTGTAGTATTTGGCACCTGGGGCGGATCCTGTGTGTGGGTTGCATTGAAGGTGGTACAGCGTAACATTTATCACTATATACTGAGGCAGACATTGACGGGGGTACAGCATTACACCTATCATTATATACTGAGGCAGACATTGACGAGGGTACACCATAACACCTATCACTATATACTGAGGCAGACATTGACAGGTACAGCATTAGACCTATCACTATATGCTGAGACAGATATTGACAGTGGTACAGCGTAATCCCTATCACTATACACTGGGCCAGACATTGACAATAGTGCAGCATAACCCCTGTCACTATATACTAAGCCAAACATTGATGTGTCTGACTTAGTAGGGATGCACCAAAATGAAAATTCTGGACTGAAACCAAAAATTCTTGCCCAAAACTGAAAATGACCCCCCACACTATAAAAAAATCTCACACTTTTATTAAAAGTAAGTAGCACATCAAAGTTGGACAAAAAATAAAATAGCAATATTAATATATATATATATTATTATTGTTAACAGCAATGATAGGAGTGTGACTCGTTAGCAATCATATATATATATATTTATATTGTTATTATTATTGTTCACATGTGAACTCAGCACTGGAGGCATAGAATCAGACATACAAATCCCGTATTTGCAGGTATATAATAATAATGTACGGAAACATAGCATTGCAGGTATAGATCAACTAGAAATCACATAAAAATAAAGGTATAGATAAAACCCCCAAAATTACAGGCATATATCACAGATTGCACGACCCAAAGCCAGCGTCCACATTGCCCACATAGAACCTGACCAGCACCCCAATTACACACACACACATAGGATGTGCCATCTTTGCCCCCAAACAGCCCAGCATGAGTCAGCATTGTTCCCAAACAACCAAGTGTATGCCATCTTTGTCCCATAAACACGCTACCTGTGCCATCTTTGTCCCATAAACACCCTGCTTATACCATATTTGCCTTTTTGACAAATCAATTATACACCTATGATTATCACAAACACTTTTACAGTCACTCACTAATTCACTTTCATTCACACAATTCATTCATACACTCATTTATTCTTTCACACAAATTATTTACACATATTCATTGATGCATTCTCAAAAATTCATGAATTCTCTCACTCATTCACACAATTCATCCACACATTAATCCATTCATTTTCTCTTTCTCATTCTGACTCTTTATTTCAATATTCTTGCTACCCTCCTTCCTCCCTTCTCTCGATCTACCCATTCTCACTCCTTTCTGCCCTATCTACCCCTTCTCACTCCCTTCTCCCTATCTACCCCCTCCTAACTA
>VKOC01022577.1:0-18783 GCA_009364415.1 Spea multiplicata | reverse complement strand
AACCATAGCTGCCCCTAAACACCCCATTAACCATAACTGCCCCAAAATTAACCCCCACCTCCCCTAACTTTCAGTAGCCCAAATATTAAGATATATATATACTTACAGTTAGATGAGTGTCACAGCCATGTGGTTCTGGCCTGGAGAAGGAAGGGGCGGGGCCAGTTGTCACGGTGATTACAGGGAGGGGGAGTAAGTAGGAGCTGCTGCTGTGAGACGGTGAGTCACTGAAACGGATTATATAATGAGGGGGATTTTTCAGAGCATTTGCTCTGAAAAAACCCTCATTTTATTTTGTTGGCAACGAATTTCATTATCGATTATTATCGATTTTATCGATTAGTTGTTGCAGCCCTAATCCTATCACTGTTTGCATCCCTGCTGCAGTGTGGCAACGGCAGGATTTGGTGCGCAAGCAGCAAAAAAAGGAGACGCAGGGGGGAACCATCACACATCAGCCCACAGGACATTTGCCTGGTGTGTCCAATAGCAAGTCCAACCATGATTCTATCTAATGTGAAATTATTGGATATGGTGACACCCATGTACCTTTACTGTTGCTTGTGCGCCCAATCTTTTCCTTTATAATGCAGCCCCCTGCTGAATACGCTCTGCCAAACCTGTAAGAATGTTTTGTGCAACCGCTTGTTGCAGAAGATGTCTTAACACATGTAATTTATCAACCACAGGCCTTTAAGTGACAGGGCTGATTTTAATACCCACGTTTTTCTTGTGCAGATATGAAGGGAGGCTTCATATGTAGATTCATCATGTCAGTTTTTTTTGTTAATTGTATAGATGAATTTAACCACAAGTTTTTCCTTATGTTTTGAAAATGTGTCATTAGGTATTTCAATTACTTATTGTTTACATATTGTACTCACGCTATAGTATAACACTCCACTTATCAGCTGGATGTATAATAGCTGAAGCATTGTGCACAATGGACACATTTTTACACTTGCTGTTTTACATTGTAAAATATGCTTTCATCTTACTTCTAACACCATTGCAAAGTTTTTATGAATGTATTATTAACATATGGCTCAAAAGAACCTTTCAAATGAAGGAGACTGTGGGTTATAATATATTGGGAAGATTAAAAAAAAAATATTTTGTAACATTGCATGATTAAAATCATACATTTTAATGAGGATATGGGATGTAGTCATAGAATTTTAGCTCTGTGGTAAAACTAATCAGTAGGTAGTTCTAGTAATGCTTGACATTTTGTCCACTCCTGGTGGCACAATGTTTGTTTGTGGGATATGTGTTCTCAATCTAAGTCTTAAAAAGTTCCGGTGGATCGGGTCTCGCTCTCAGAAATTCTTTGATACTAAGTCGTGGCCCAGGTGCTCCATTGCTCCATTGCCATCAGGCTCTGCAAAGCCTTTCTGAGGCTTTTTCTGTGTCTCTTTACTATCAGTCTAGTGTTTTCAACCATTAGGCAATCGGTGTTCTCAATGGCCCCTAGAATCATTGTTCATCTTTTATCATTTCTCAAAGCAAAATCCATTAAATATGATTTGTATCGATCCATTTGTGTTGCACCTTTAAGGTAGTTTCCATAGTGAAGGTAGCAATAATGTCAATATGTTTCTCAACAAGGAAAACATCAATGTCTTTCTCTGCAAGGTAATTATCTACCACCCTTATAACAAGAATGTAATGTCAAAAGAAGATTGTCTGTTTGTGCTTGACATATTGTTGGTTTTAGTACCCCCTAAACAGCCATACTTTAACATCCTTGGTGGTTTTAATGTGTACATATAGAATACATGTACTTAATTTACATGCCTTTTCTTGGAATATTCAACTGAAATTGTTGCTATCCCTCATCGTGTTCACCTTATGTAGCTATTCATTTTTGTTTGTTACTTTATGTCACATGCGGGAGTCTTACCATTACACATTTTTCAAGACAGAGATGCCAGTTACTTCTGTTAGAGGTTAAGCATGTTATTAGCATTACTGGTTATGCTATACGGGTTTTAAGTGGTACATATTACAGTGTTATTCAGTAAAAGTTCACAAAATCATTTTGCAGAATAAAATTTTTCCCTTTTTTCCCTCTATAGATTTATATACATTTTAAACACACATTTCAAAGGATGGCTAAGCTGGCTTTGGTATATGCCGTTGCAAGCAACACATATCATTTCTCAGGTGAAAGTAGCAAGGACTTATCCAATCCATCAATGCTGAAAAGAAGTCTGCAGTGTTTTAGCACGAAATCCCAGAAGTAGCATTTTAATCCTGTCAAAAAGATTCTAATAGTAAGTTTGAAAATATGCTGGGCTGGTCATCCATAAACACACAGTACAGATTTGATTTGAATCACGTTGCTTGTCAATTTACTCCTACAAAGTAGGTTATGAAGAAGAAGGTGCTAACACATAACCAGTTTGTTAGATGACCTACTGGAAATGACAAGTCCTTGACAAGGGAGTCTTTCCACTTATTTGCACATTTTATTGAGAGCTACTGCATGTAATCGAGAGTGATATGCTTCGTAGCGTTATGCATCTCAACAGGATCAGCAATCAAAGACTATGTTATAATAAAAAGAAATTAGGAACAACAGACAAAGAAAAAGTAATACAGTGCACATGTCAAAATATAGCCAGTATGCACATTATAACACAAGTGCAGTACATGCTTAAAATTGATCTGATCTACATCTATCGAAATGGATATGTTGCCTTTCTGCCATTCAAGGTCTGGCTATTTTCTTTGTATACATTTTCAGTGTAGTTTGTACACTACTGTCAGGACTAATTTTGGAGCATAAGAGCAAAGTATAGTCCAAAACGATGCCAGGAACAGTCCAATAGGTCAGGGGCCGGCGGCGATCGGAGAAAACATGATTGGTGGATACTTGATGGTGGAGGCACGCTTCACTTCCCCTCCACAGGTGTGCAACATTATGCTGATGTCTAGGCAACACCTGGGGTTTGCTGGAACTACAGACTGTGGCTTCGGCCTACTCCGTGATCACAGAGCTTTTGGAAGTCCTGCAGTGATGGAGGACAGCTGGGGACAGCAGGTAAGGGTGAGAGGGGCATGACAACTACATTGTAGATTTTAGTTTCAAATAAATGTCTGCTTTTCATTATGATCTGTTGAATAGACTTGCTTTTTTACCTATCCCATATGTAAATCAATTTATCTAAAGCTGTAGAATAATACTGATGGGTTTCATAAATTAGTTCTACTATGATTCCAAAATGTGTATTTCCTCCTGTTAATAGATATGTTTTATATACATTTCAACAGTTGTTTTAGAAAGTGTGGATGTTCATATTTTAACTGTTGCTTAAAAGGGAGATCATTTATTTATTTATTTATTTTTGCTCTGTGACGGAAACTAAGTTTGCCACATTCTGTGATGAGTAAAGTCTATCTGCGCATAGATAGATACAGGCAGTGGAAGACGCATACAAGCACTTTTTCCCATTTGCGTCTAGATTCATTATTATAACCCAGTGGAGTACCAGTCTTGCCTTTGACATCAAGGTGTTCTATGGTGTTTTTTTTCTTTTTTTACACAAATCATATAACAAAAATAGGGGTTATTTATTGCTTTAAGAAATTGTTGACATTCATGAAGAAAAAAATGCCACAAACACATAAATGCTGCATGTTAAAATGCTTTACATTTTCTGAAGCTTTAGCCCTGAATAAATTTGAAGAAATTCAAAATGTATGAAACATATTTCAGACAAATAAGAAATGCTACAGTAACAGGTCATGCTCTGTAAACTGCAGGACCGGACCCTCAAGGGAAACACTTCTTCATGGGCAATGATTTCACGCGATAGTCTCCTAAATGTGGTGTTAGAGGTTAATGCAGTAAGGGAATTTAGAAATGCCACCGAAAGATACTCAAGAACCTAAATATAAAAGGACATCAATGATCAAACAGAATCAAGGAATTTAGATTCTGATGCTGATCTAAACTTAATAAACATGTTTCATGGAAAAATAACGTTACTTTTATATTGTGACTGGAACTGGTTTTTCTCTTGGGTGCGTCTTATGATATGAATGGATACCCCAAGAAGATTTGTTTCCCATGCATAAAATTAGTATGCAAACAATGTATTTTAAACATTATGTATGTTTAAAGAAATCAGTCTCGCTGTGGTACCCCATAGGGAAACATGGCATTTTAGAGAATTTTCTTTTTTTTTTTTACTATTTTTCATTTTACAACTTATTAATGCATGCAAAATATAGTGGTCAGGTATTTTGCAAACTTTCTCAAGACATGATGTGGTACTTTATTTATTCTGCCCATTTTAGAACTTGCAGCTACAATATATTAATACTGGTTATAAAATCTTTATGGGTAATATAAAACATGAAGCTTTCCATTACTTAATATATACTCTATTTCAGATATTTTCAACTCCTCAATCTCATCCTTTCCCCAGAATTGCCATCCCTATGCTGCAAGAGGGGAAGCTCTTCAGTAGTGGTGTCAGATAGTAAACAGAGTGGTCTAATCAGCCAATCACATGGCAGCAACTCAATGCATTTAGGCATGCAGACATGGTCAAGGCAACTTGCTGAAGTTCAAACCGAGCATCAGAATGGGGAAGAAAGGGGATTTAATGACTTTGAATGTGACATGGTTGTTGGTGCCAGACTGGCTGGTCTGAGTATTTCAGAAACTGCTGATCTACTGAGATTTTCACGCATAACCATCTCCAGGGTATACAGAGAATGGCCCGAAACAGAAAATATCCAGTGAACGGCAGTTATGTGGACGAAAATGTCAGAGGAGCATGGGCAGACTGATTCCAGATGACACAAAGGCAACAGTTACTAAAAGAACCACTCGTTACAACCAAGGTATGAAAAATACCATCTCTGAATGCACAACACTCCAAACCTTGAAGCAGGTGGGCTACAGCAGCAGAATATCACATCGGGTGCCGCTCCTGTCAGCTAAGAACAGAAAACGGAGGCTACAATGGATGTGCAGCCAACAAATCTGCAGCAACTGCGTGATGCCATCATGTCCATATGGACAAATATTTTGGAGGAATGTTTCTAGCACCTTGTAGAAAGTATGCCATGAAGAATAAAGGCAGTTCGGAAGGCAAAAAGGGTCAAACCTAATAAAGTGGCCAGTGAGTGTATTTATACATACTTTATACATGAATCCCTTGAAGGTAAATGCCTGCCTTTAGACAAAACATGGGTAAGAGGTGCAGTAGCCAGATCACCACTGATTGACAGTTGTTTCGGCCTTCATGGGACTGGTCAGCATGAAGTTGTGATACTGGCTTACTATTTGAGGCTTTGGGAAGCACAAGAAATACCAATAACAAAAGTTATGGCGGGTAAAGGTGATGGAAAACCCTTCCATTTAAAATTCAGGGGTGGTAGAAGGATTATTAAACACTCATCCACATCTACCAGACAAGCCAGAAGGCTTGTTTTTTCCCCCAGAAATCCCATGGTGCTGCCACAACCACACGGAATTCTGGGTAGGCAAATGCAAATAAGGTCAACAATGATCACCTTTTGCCTCTATATCAGATGTAATCAGAGTGGTCTCAAGTACTTTCTTTACTTTCTATACATGGATCATATACAGATATATATATATATATATATATATATATATTATACACACATTATGTGTTTGATGCCCTTAATGGTCAAAAAAATGGTCAAAAAGAAAAAAATAACTGACATTTTAAATAAAACATTGAAAAACTGTAGCCTGTATTATCCTTGGTATATATTTTTTCTTTAATTTGGCTAAACGCTATTAAAAGCAGAATAGTTGTTTGTAAATGAGCTAGATTTTTTTTGACCTAAGATCAACTTTCATTCACGTTCAGTCCATGAGCAAAATGAATATTGTTTTGACACTGCCCTAAAATCATTGTAGCTCTGAACGTCAAAGATTTACATTTCATGTTTAGAAAGCATGGATCTGACTTATCCTTTGTTTATTGCATTTTGCACATGTTTTGACCAGAGGCAATAAATATGTACCATGTTCTGATTATTATAATTTTGCAATGACCATTGAAAAGAAAAACAATAAAATTATGTGAACCGTTCCCTAAAGACTGCATGAAACTGCTCATAACCGTTTCCAAAGACTAATTTCCTTTTGGTAATGTAGTTTCCTGCTCTTGTCTTTTAATGAAAATTAATAAACTTCTATGTTTTTATACTACTACAGTTATGTGAAAAAGAAAGTACAAATACACTCTCTTTTGACATATAACACCTTCTACCACCACTGTATAAGATGCACCCAATATTTAGACCCCATTTTTTTCTAAAAAAAGGTGCATCTTATACATGGGGAAATACTGTGTATATATATATATATACATTTGATTAAGGGCATGTTGGCATGCTCCATGCAGCTCATTTCCATACTTGGGCTTTTCAAAGTTGACGTAGTCCCTCCCCCACATTTTTCATATCCACTTTGCAGTGTCGTTCTTAGTGGATATATGTGAAAAGTTAATGACTTCAGAAATATTCCTTATGCGTGGGTATGTCTTTTTTCTTAGACATCGTGGGGTCAAAATTGGAGCATGCACATTTCAGTTTTTAAACATGGAATTTTGATAGATCACTCTGCTGGGACCATGTCTTATTTGTGACACATTAGAGGTCCCATGTGACTGTATATTTCCTAAAATTTCCCCTTGAAAATTTCAAAGACACCCCTTTTCCTTTTCACACATCAGGCATGTTGGATGATCCTTTACAATAGGCTACCTGAAACAAGAAAGAAAACACAAAAAATAATCTCACACTTCTGAGCACACTACCATTAGAAGCTTCCAAATCAAGACGGTCCAAAGAGGTTTTTCCAACAGGAAGGAGCACATCATGGTTTTGTGGGTAAAACTATCCCTAAACATCAAAATAACCCCCATAAACTATACATTTCCCCCAAAACACAAAGCCAGAGAACCTCAAAGAACACATGATATTGAGGTTTTCTCATGCCCGGCACATATCAGGATGAATACCTTTTTTCCTTGCATACATGAAATTGTTTTTGCAAAGTGTCTTTGCTGGGTTTTGGGAACATTTATTTTTTAAAACGTTCTTGTTGTCTCTTGTTTTGGGGCTAATTTTTCAAATGTGTCTTTTGTGTCCCAAAACCAACAAGCACACAAATAACTAACCTAACAGCTTAGTGAATATACCTAGAGTTTAAGGGATAGCAGAAGCAGTGGCGCCATCATCCTGTTCATGAATAGTGATAGTGTTAGGTACAGTTAGATGTTGGGGTTGTTTCAGTGACCTAGTGGTGGACACTGGTGGAGCAGATTGCTTCTTGAAGTCAGTCTTCCCAAATTAGACTGCCCAGCACTTAATATTCAAAGTGAGTGAGGTTCTACTGCTGCTGCTCTCCTTCCTTATTCTGGGGATTAATTATTTTAATTTTCCAAACATTGGGAAAATTCAGTCCTACACCAAGGGGCTGCATGTGCCTATCATTTGCCAGTGCCTGCCTGCCCAGGCCACATGACCTACTGCTGCTCTTCTCTCACTTTCTTTACTCTGGTCATTGGTCAATTCTTTTAACTTCCAATATTTGGGAAATTCAGTGGTCTGCCCTGCGTTTCAATGTCCTTCCTTAATCTGGTTCTTTTTTCTAACACAAGGAGTCCAGTCCAGATGTCTCTGTCTGTACTGTTCTGCAGCTCAGTTGCCTTCTTTACACTGGAGAATCAGTTTTTATTTCTTCAATTATTGGGAGGGGGTTGTTGTGTAGATGTATGTGTCTATCTGCCAGTGCCTGGCCTATAGCCTTCCTTACTCTGGTGGGATCAATTCTTGTTCCTTTTTTCTAATATGGGAAAAGTATACTTAAAATGATACCATTTAGAGAGTTTACGTGCAAGCTTTCGAGACCAAGTTGTTAGGTCCCTTACTCAGGCATTAATGAAGCTAAATCAGATACCAGCAGCCACAAAAAAGAGATCGAGTACCATTAGTGGTAACCTACAATCCACAAATGTAAGTCCTGCGCAAGATCTCAAAGGAATTACAAGAAATCTTGCACACTGATGAAAGACTACGGATAGTGATGAGCACCCTTCACAGGCGAACAGCAAATGGTACCGCTCCCTGTCGACAAAAGAGATGCGAGACCTGTGCACACACATCCTTCCCACAGATGAAATACAGATACCAGGCTCACACTTACACCACAAAACCAATGGCTGCTTTACGTGCAAAACATCTAATGTGGTGTACCTCATCATGTGTGAATTTGAATTAACTACAAACAATTTATTCCTGGGAACATTTGACACCTTCATGAATCTAGCATCTGTCAATTGTGAATTGTGCTTTTGTATTCAGAAAAATATGTTCATTAATGCCTTAGGAAGGGACCTAACAACTTGGTCTGGAAAGTTTGCAATTAAACTCTGTTAGCCAATAAATGGTATCATTTTAAGTATACCTTTCTCCTGTTTTCTCAACCGCTAACACGGTACAAATCCTTTTACCATTTTTCCAATAAGAGGAGAGAATCAGTCTTGACCCATCCTGTACAGTCTGGATGTCTCAGTCTGGCAGAGGTTGTCTTTTGCTTTGCCCTGTCCTGCCTCTGCTGCAGCAGCTCAGTCCCCTTCCTTCCACTTGAGAATCATTTTTTGCTGCTGGTGGTGCTGCAGTGCAAAATGGAGTTTGGATCTCCATGAACATGCACAAGTGGCTCCATATGCAAATATTTTATAATGTAGATTAACTTGGTACCTCATGATATCATAAGTAAAGACACAGACAGATTCAATTTACCTGAAATGTTTAACACAATGTAGAGACTGACTTTCATGGTAAAAATAACAAAACATTGGTATTAGCACAGTGAGATTTGTCTGTCAAATTGGAAACACATTAACTGCTCTGAATGGAGTTCTGCTACCCCAGAAACCCTGCTTCCTGAATACACATTTGCTACAAGCGGCTCAAAGGTGATCAAGATGTTCTATTATTATCTAGCCATATACTGAATAATGTTACTTGAAATCAAAACAAAAGCTTGTGACCTCAATGTATAATTTATCTTAGTACAATCACTTATTTGTGTCTAAGATATTGTCTGCCTGAAAAATCAATGGCTGTTGGCTAAAATCTAGAAAATAATTACCCAACGTGTTATTCTCTAGTTTTTGGGGACTTCTATGCAGCACAGATAGTAATCAAACATAAAAGCCATCCGCCTATAGCTACTGGCACACTTTGTAGTTTCGCAACAGTCAAAATACCCACCAGCTCTAAAAGCAGAGCTACAGCCAAGTACACCTGAGCTACTAATTAGGACTATTTTACTAAAGAGATGATATGCATAAAATTGTTTATAATACATCTGTAAGATTTAATGGGATTACTTTAAATGAGAATATTGGTCTGAAAAAAACACATATATACTGTATATGTATATATTGTATATATATATATATATACAGTATACTGTATTTATATCACATACACACTTATGCACACAACGTCACACACACAAAATACATTTTATATTATATATGTATATATCTCACATATGCACTGATTCACATATACACAGCATCACATTCACATAAAATGCATTTTATATTATTTTATATTATTAGGAAGCCTGGGAAACCATTTTTGATGATATACAAACAATCATTACAGATATGAGCAGTTTCAGAGAATCAATCACATCGTCACAGTCACACAGACAAACACATTCACATACACACACAGTTACACACACATACCTGGTGCTGGCTGCAGCTTACACTGAGCTTGGTGTGAATGAGGGACTCAGCCTGACAGGAGAGGCTTCTGAACTTTCGGCCAATCAGGAGACTTGATAAGTCTCTCCCTGATTGGCTGAGACCTGCTTCACTGAGAATTCTTTCTCTTGGACAATGGACATGTGGCCTTATTAGAGGATCCTATAAGACAAAACAATGTGGCACATGCCACTTCTATCATTATTCTATACACATATGACTGCCAGCCATGTTCGCCTATAAGACGCCTGTCCATACTAATTATTTTGGCCCTGAAGCCCCAGGAACTTACATGTTTTTATAAGACAAACTATTTTTGTTGCAAAAAATATTACATCAATAATCTATGACACTACTCTTAAAATCACATCCAAAAATAAGATGAATTTCTAATCACTGCTGTCTATACAGAACAAACCTCAGGGATCAGTGAATATAATCAGATATCATGATCAGAACGATTCAGTTTTAAAGACTTTTTCTTTGGCTTTGTTTAGATATTTGTTATATTTTTTGAAGTAAGAAAGCCTGGAGTAAAAGTGGCATAATCACATTCCTCTATGGTTGAATGTGCTAATGGAAAAAAGCTAAACCACCCAAGGCTGCTATTCAATAAAACTTTTTTTTTAATGAACTGTAGCACAATTATAATTAGAAGAAATAGCATTTTCATAGATGCATATGTTCTACAAAGCAAAAGTACGTTTGGCAGTTTGTACTGTTCTGTAACTGCATGAAATGTTCACTAAATGGTGTAAATTGTAGAATTCTAGTATATTTTCCATTTTGTACTACATAGTTATTTTTCTTTTCTTTTTTTTGCATTTTACATCAGTTTAATTGCTGGGTTGCCTATGCTGCGCTACCTTAATAATGTAACAGAAGTAGGCGAGCACTTAAGAAAGGTTTCCTAATCCACACACTAACATTTAATATGGAGTTTTTTTATATATATATATATATATATAATCCACGATTTCAATTCTCTATTTGGTTATTTGGTTTTGACTACGACATGCTAAAGCTGCCTTTAGCACAACAAACATTGGAAAATGTGTGGTTGAAAAACAAAGTAGACCAGCTCAGAACTGGGGTGGTGAACGATGGGTCGGTAGAAAAAACATCCCTTAGACTCGGCAACTACACTTTGTAAATAAAGCTGTTAAGTCCTCCACAATACATCTTTTATAATATATGAGAACGTTCTTACAACTACTAGCAATTATTCAGTGCTATGACCTACAGTATATCACAACAGTGAGTACACCCCTCACATGTTTGTAAATATTTTATTATATCTTTTCATGTGACAACACTGAAGAAATGACACTCTGCTACAATGTAAATTAGTGAGTGTACAGCCTGTATAACTTATAGCTCAACACACAGCTATTAATATCTAAACCTTGGCAACAAAAGTGAGTACACCCCTAATGGATCACCATTATTTTCCAGCACTGCCTTAACCCTCTTGGACATCACAGAGCTGGTGGATGTTAGAGACCTTGCTCTCCCTCACCTTCTGTTTGAGGATATCCCACAGATGCTCAATAGGGTTAAGGTCTGGAGACATGCTTGGCCAGTCCATCACCTTTACCCTCAGATTTGTTAGCAAGGCAGTGTTCATCTTAGTGTGTTTGGGGTCGTTATGTTGGAATACTGCCCTGTGGCTCCGTCACCGAAAGGGGGGGGGGTCATGCTCTGCTTCAGTATGTCACAGTACATGTTGGCATTCATGGTTCCCTCCATGAACTGTAGCTCCCCAGTGCAGGCAGCACTCATGCAGGCCCAGACCATGACACTCCCAGCACCATGCTTGACTGTAGGCAAGACACACCTGTCTTTGTACTCCCCACCTGGTTGCAGCCACACACACTTGACACCATCTGAACCAAATAAGTTTATCTTGGTCTCATTGCCTTCAGCAAACTGTGAGCTTTCTTGTGCATCATCTTTAGAAGAGGCTTCCTTCTGGGATGACAGCCATGCAGACCAATTTGACGCAGTGTACGGCGTATGGTCTGAGCACTGACAGGCTGACCCCCACCCCTTCAACCTCTGCAGCAATGCTGGCGGCACTCATAGGTGCCAAAGACAACCTCTGGATATGATGCTGAGACATACACTAATCTTTTTTGGTTGACCACGGTGAGGCCTGTTCTGAGTGGAATCTGTGCTGTATGGTCTTGCCCACTGTGCTGCAGCTCAGTTTCAGGGTCTTGGCAATTTTCTTATAGCCTAGGCCATCTTTATGTAGAGCAACAATTCTTTTTTTATAGATTCTAGAGAGTTATTTGCCATGAGGTGCCATGTTGAACTTCCAATGACCAGTATGAGAGAGTCTGAGAGCGATAACACCAAATTTAACATACCTATGCTGCCCATTCACACCTGAGACATTGTAACACTAATGAGTCGCATGACACCGGGGAGGGGAAATGGCTAATTGGGCCCAATTTGAACATTTCCACTTAGAGGTGTACTCACTTTTGTTGCCAAGGTTTAGACATTAATGGCTGTGTGTTGAGTTATTTTTAAGGGAACAGCAAATTTACAGGCTGTGCACTCACTACTTTACAGAGTGTCATTTCTTTAGTATTGTCACATGAAAAGATATAATAAAATATTTACAAAAATGTGACAGATGTACTCACTTTTGTGAGATACTGTATATGGTCTATTTGCTGTTGTGCCCCCTGTGTTTGCTGTATTCCAGACCACTTGTGATTTTGACCCCTTGCCTGAATACCTTGAGCTACCAGCTCTGACCTTTGCTTCCATCCGACTATGTCTCCTGTTTTTGGCCTCTGGCACTATGTTTTGGATTAGCATTTGTCCCTGTGCACTTATTCACTTTCCCAATTGAAATTACGCCAAAACCTATATAATGAAATTAATATATCATATGAATTAAAACTCTAATCAGGGGAGCCACTTGTTACAATCTGTTCCTTAGCATATTGTATCCATACTCATCTCATTTTAAATAACCAATATGCCAACCCTAGCACAAAACACAAAAACATTCATGATATTATCACCACACAGAAACAGTATTTATGTCATAAATGCAGTTAGTAAATACTTTCTCTTTTTAAAAACAACATATATATATATATATATATATATATATATGAATTAGTAAAACAAAATCATTCCTGATAGATGGATAGATAGGTAGATAGATGATAACCTTTGTAAAAGAACACTTGTCACTATGCTGTATTCTTCTCATTTTGGCTTCTTCAGTACCGCAAAAAAACATATTAAGCTGACCAGTAAAGCTGAAACAACCTTGCAACCTTTTTGAAGTAACAGCAACCTTTGAAATCATGCTACAGCTGTAGAATGATAACGTTTACAGTGGTAAACACTGCTCTTCTGTTTATTTCACAGATCTTGACCTTCTGCAGCAAGTCTTCATAAAAGTGGTACATTCTTTTAACCATTATCCATTCTCAGAGTTAAAATGTCCCCCAAACAACATACACACACACAAACACTTCAAATGTCTTACATTTAGAACCTGGCACTAATGATAGAGGAATAGCTGTGGAATAGCAATTCATAACTCTACTTATATTATCCAATATTTGTTCTGATTTCCCATATCTTACACGTGCATTAAAAATTCCCGGGGAGGACACATAGCACATGTGTCCTAAAACCGCTAGGCAAAAGCTAGCACCAAAACTGCTCACAGCCAGGTACTGGAATCAAATATGGCAACTCCATATTTATTTGAAATGTTATGTTCAACAACCTCATAGATTTGATGGTCAGGTGTCTACACCTGATTTAGCAGGACAGAAATTTCATGAACTGACTTGTACCATTTACTCCCAATGACTGTCTATGGAAATTGCATGATTCTTTGTTTGATTTTATATACCTATTAACAATGAGTGTGGATGAAACATCTAAACTCAAAAATTAGGAGGGGTGTCCACAGACTTTTGGACATATAGTGTAAGTCACTTCCTACTTCAATTATTCTCTGCCCCATTAGAGAGTTCTATTAATACTATTGGGATAGTGGGTTATCTCTGGCTTCGATCTTTTGCTGAACACAGTCGGTGTTTCATGTCAATTTTAGGTATAATTATTTGGTTCTCCAGATCGGAATCTTTCAACTTTATCAATGGTTATGTTCTTGCTGATATCAAAGAACGTTCTATGACTTAATGTAGTAGTACTGTATTCATGGGTATTTTAATCCAGGGGTCCATTTTCCATGGTGTCCTTATTTATTCTTATTTTTTAAGATTAGCTGTATACTTTGAAAAAGAGACTGATATTTGTACCTGGGAACCTCCTAGGTAAGGCTGCCTCTACCCATTTTTGCAGAGTAGCTTTGTGAAGAGTGGGCCTTGCAACAAGAACCCGAAATCCTTTGGTGCATGGGAAGTGTAATCAAAATGAGAAGGGAGTGGCATAGCCTACTACAGTCAGGCAAGGTGTGCTAAAATCGAAATGAACCGCAAGAAACTCATAGATCAATTATATAATTTTTCATTCCATTGCAAATGAATAGCTCTCAATATAATGAAACAATTAAGGTAAAAATTAAGGTAAAAAACAAATTCTGGACCTAGATAAATTTTCATTAAAACAAATGACCTTAATCGCTCACGTTTTTCTAGCGGTTAAAATCACTATGGCCAGGCAGTGGAGAAAAGAAGACACAATTAGCTGGAATGAAGTCTTTAATCAAATACAATACCAATACTCAATGGAAAGAGGTTACTTCTCCAAAATCAATAATATCAGTAAATTCGATAAAATATGGGAACCATGGAAATCAGCTGTTTCCGCTGGTCTAGATGAAATCGTCAATTAAAAGGGGCCTAAAGTATAACAATGTTAATCCTTCCCCCCTTAGACTTTTTTTCCTCACTCTTTCTTCCTGGGCGATACAGCTCACCCTACAGTAGACAGATAACCCACCCCGATAGAAAGCCCTAGGCCCCCTCCATTTGGATGTTGACGGATGAATGGGTCAGAACATTTGAGTAATATTTGTATCTATATATGTTTAATTCAGCGCAAATTATTCATAATTCTTCAAGCTGATAGAATAACACTAGATATCCATTGGTTATTTTACATCTCCTTCTTCTTTAATATGATTATAATCAACAACATATGTACAATGGTTAACATCTTTGAAATGTACAAGAAATGGCATGTTTTTGAAAAAAAATAAAATAAAAATTCTGTCCTAGTCAACTTTAATCATAGGCCCAGATCTTAGATGAGTCTAGCAATGTCCTGCTGCATAAGTGTAAAAACATTTATATGCTTTATGAATTAAAACAATTTGCTCATGGAGGAATTATGGAATGATACATTTAATGTATAACTTTTTTTTTTCAACTGAAACTTAATGACTCAAAAATGGCTCTTCTATTATCTTAAGAACTATGCCTTCCCTATTGATCATTTGATATTTAATTCAGCCAAGTCATTTAAGGGCATCATACTTTGCTAAAGCCAAATAGAAAATTATTTGGCAAGTAGAATAGCTTGGAGAGCAGGCTGTCTGTACAGCATAGCTAATGTATTCAGCTGCAGCTGTGGCAGTCAAATGCTTTTAAGAAATGTGAAATGCCTGCCTTATATATATATATATATATATATATATATATATATATATACATACAGACAAATATTACTGGGAGAAGTCAGATAATAGCTACAGAAGCCAAAATATAAAACTGCACATAACATGGACTCTTTCAGCTTCCAGTTTTTAACCAGCAAAAAAGAACCACCTGAGATTTATGAATAATTTACACAAAGTAGCGATCTGTGCCAAGAGGTTGACAAAGTCATGAACAATACATCTCTGTCTCTGTTTAATGTCGAAGAATAACACTAATTCTTAAAACCTACAAAATCACTGCAGTATAGAGACTCAAAGGATTTGTTGTAACATTAATTTACGTACCAAAAAGCCAGAATAAGTCTCCTTATTCTTGTGCAGTATTTATTTTGCTGGTGGCACGACTGCGTGCTGCTGCGTGCTGCTGTATTTAGTTCTAAGCCACCTGCATAAAGAGCGCGTGAATCCATGCATAGATGACCAATGCTTCTCCCGGATATCCAGAGACATCCACTGAAAAGTGAACAATCAGGATTCCAAAGTGAAACACTGATTAACTTCAGGAGGAGGATGTCATATGATAAGCCATTTTTAATAACCTCAAAGATAACTGCAATTCAGGGGTCTGAGCACTTGGAAAATGGGCATTTAGTTTCCAAATGTGTCCATCGACTTTAGCGGGACTCAATTTACGGTTTAAAGGGAACTCTGTGAAATGTGAGGTTGAGGAGGACAACTAGAGATTCCACCTCAAGAGGGCCAAATCAGCCCTTTAAATCCTTAGCGATTATGCAGCAATGCTAAAAAATAATAATTTCCTCAGGCAAACTTCTTGCCATCCATCCAGGGCCGGCCCAAGACATAATGCCGCCTGGGAGGCGAGGCGAGGGGGCGTCATTTTACATTTGCCGAGGCGAGGGGGCGTCATTTTACATTTCGTCGGCGCCATTATCTACCCTATCCCCCTTTGTACTTACCTTTAGACAGTCCTGCGGCGAGTCTCCCTGCTCTGCAACGGTGCTGGCTTGTAATGCTGAGCGCCGGAAATTGACGTCACTTCCGGCGCTCAGCATTACAAGCCGGCACCGAGACCGAGCTAGAGGGCTCGCAGAGGAGAGAGAGGGGCGCGAGCAGGTAATCGAAAACCACTCGGCGCCCCTCTCTCTCCTCCGCTTTAAAAAAAAAATGCTTGGGGCAGCAATTGCCCCACTCGGCTCCATTGTAGGGCCGGCCCTGCATCCATCCCTTATATAAGAGTGTTAATCCATCTGGCATACCGTTTACCTCTTAACGAGATAAAATCTCTCACACAGCAGAAGGGCACTTTTAGTAGCATTTAAAGGTAGCATTCCCTTTTAGGACTGTGTGGCGAATATGGAGCATGCATTTTATGCGTAAAGGAGCATAATGTAGGAATAGTTAATAATTATATCTAAAATTTAAAAAAAATATTTTATCAAAATATGAAAAATTATTGCGCTATTAATTATAAAAGGGCCACACTCACAATATTAATATAAAGTGATATCTCTGATCCTTAGTTCTTGCAGGTTATACTAAGATGTATAATTCAGAATGAGATATTATTCAACAACTAGACAGTATCCATATTTTTGCAGTGCAAAATCTAAAACAGAACATATTTACTTACATGAAACATGAACTTATAGCATGACATGGAATACAGTGTATTATTGATCAGTTATCAGGTATTAGTTTTTGGATTTAACACAAACTAGGGTGCAGCACATTGCATTAACATCTCATAGTCATCAAAATGACACCACCTTATATAAACAGCATGTGTTTAAAATGTATAAAGTTTGTGTAACTACAAATATCAACAAATAGCAATACTATTTTTCATAGACACACAGACTTCTGCAGGTCCCCGGCTGTGCGAGCAACTTCTCTGGCCCCGCCCCCAGAGGAAGGAGGGGGAGGCAGAATTACAGCTTCCTGTTCTCCTGCTTCTAGCAGAAGAGAGGCTGCTCGCAACCAAAGTACCGGTAAGCAGCCTGGCAACCTAATTGAGGTCTGATTAGAAGACGACCTCGATTATAAGACGAGGGGTATTTTTCAGAGCATTTGCTCTGAAAAAAACCTTGTCTTATAATCGAGCAAATACGGTACTAACAAATAATTTAAAAAGAAACTAACAAGTACTCAAATAATTAATTTAAACTGTAACTGTATTTGTGCAATTGTTACAGATTATCAGTGAGATTTTTAATAGATGAAAATAATGTGTATACTTCAACAAGTAATTATATTACAATTACAGGATTAAACCTTATGCATTGCTGCCAAATCTGATTTATAAGCTGCAGCTCTCATAAACCATTATATGCAATAAAAAATAACATTAATTATTTATATTTTATTTATGCCAAAAAGGGATACAATTATTCTAAAAATAAAAGACGAATTTACCTTTATTTAAGATTTTAAAAATATAATTATATTTACTACCTCTTTTTGCTGATGTCCAACTGGTCCCTGTTGATGAGGAATTCTAAATTCAGTTACAATGGAGAAAGGAAGGAAAATCAGTGAACCAGCAACAGACTCATGGGCGGCAAAGGTTCAATGATGAACATGGGGACAAGGGCTGTCCCATGTGGTCAAATCCAACAAAAAATTTCTCAGATACGTATAATTCTGTATATGTGTAAAATAGTAGGTAGGTGTAAACAATGTTCCCTCTAATTTTTCTTGGGTGATGTGCGCAGAAAATTTCTGTTGTGCAAAATTTTTCCCGGAGCCAAAATTTTGTGCGCACAATATGCTTCTACAGTCCATATAAAGTTGGTGGAGCTGAAAAAAAAAATCACATTGCAAGGGGGTGGAGCTATATATTTCCACCCCTTTTGACTCCATGGTCTATTCTAAAGGTGAAATTCTCACCGCAAAAATTAATTATGAGCGAATCATGAGCGGGGGCTCCGGGCTGCATAAAGGATCAATATATATATTACTATTTTTTTTATTGGGAAAAACTGCATACCATTGACAGGGGTACAGCCTAACACCTATCACTATATACTGAGGCACAGCACAACACCTATCACTATACATTGAGCCAGACATTGCCAATAATGTAGCATAACCCCTATCACTATATACTATGCCAAACATTGATGTGGTGTAGGCCTACTGCTTCAGTGTCTGGCTTAGTATATAGGGATGCACCGAAATGAACATTCTGGATCGAAAATTCAGCTATCACTTGACCGAAACTGAAAATGACCCCCCCTTTAAAAAAAACCCCACTTTATTAAAAATAACACACTATAACAACAATATTATATATACAGTACACACACACATATATATACATATATACACACATATATAGATATACACACACACACACATATATATATATATATATAT